>VZUI01052045.1:7718-160521 GCA_013401135.1 Cettia cetti | reverse complement strand
ATTATTATTATTATTATTATTATTATTATTATTATTATTATTATTATTATTATTATTATTATTATTATTATTATGGGTGTGGCACATTGGATGCTTTTTATCGATCAGGAAAATCATATCCTAAGAGAACTTTCTGAACTCAAATCCTTTCAAGTCCTTTAATGAGAACTAAAAATAAAAAATAAAAAATCCCCTAAAAATGGTTCTTAAAGAAGAAAAAAGATTCTGTCAAATATCTGATATCTGCAAGGCTACAAATAAGAGAGATACTTCTTAAGTTCATAGAACTTCATTGTTTTCAGAGAGCTATTGGGAGGAACAGCATGAAAAAAAATGGAATCTGTTTCTCCAGTAGTACAGAGATTGACCCTCCTAAATGAAGACAGTTGGCAAGAATGATATGATCTGAGACAGAAAAGTAGCAGAAATTCAGACTTTATATAAATGTATCTATTTAATTTATGTCTCAACTCCAGTAGCCTGCCATAAAGAAAATGAAATGCAAGCTGGAAACACAGGCTTGTTCTAATAGATGCAGGGGGAAGAATAAAGCTAACAAATATATTTGTTTCCCTAGTAATCTCTCTTCATTATAGGGCATAGCTGTTTTGCTTAATGGTCATAAATGAATCCAATATGAACTCAAACAAAAGGAGGTTTCTTTTTTGTTTGTAGATTAAATCATTTGTAAAAATATTTCAAGTGCATTCAGCACCAGTGAAGTCAAATAAAGCCTCTGATTCATACAAGCAAAGATTTAACATAGCTAGTGTCTTTCTATGACAAGTGGCAAGAGGTAATTTTTCCCTGGAGCCAGCTTCCATTGTATCAGTGTTGTTCCAGTCTATAGCAGAGAGAGTTTGTATTTGAATCTGTGTACCAGCACGCATAATAATGAATCACACCCTACATTGATTCAGTAAACCAATAGGTTTTATTAACTCAACAATGAGATTAAAATGGATTAAAACAGGGGAGGGGCTCTATCATTGCTCTAGCAATTTACCCCAATTCTACAGCAAGTGCAATTCACTTTGCTTTTAATACCTGATTAGACTCCTCTCGGTACTGCTGAAATGTTTCCTCCAGGGGGAAAAGTGCAGCAAATAGAGGTGAATCCTATACCCACATGTAACTACAGAGAAGGCAAGCAAACAAGACAACTTTAATCAGAGTTTGGACCTCTCAGTATTATCCCAGACAAAGAAGTCAATGATTTCTCTTGGCAGGGACTTCTGCAGCCACCTGTGCTAAAACACACAGAAAAGCACAGACAGAGCACCAGTCCTATGAGGAGCAGCTAAGGGAGCTGGGGGTGTTTATTTGGAGAAAAGGAGGCTCAGGGGAGACCTTATCACTCTTTACTACTCCCTGACAGGAGGGTGCAGCCAGGTGGGGGCTGAGCTCTCGTCCCCAGTGACAGGATGAGAGGAAATGCCTGGCTGTGCCTGCCCTGCCCTCCTCACCACATATCCAGGGGGTACCTGGGTCACAAGGTGGCTTTGGACTGGGAGCTCAGCCTGGAGCTGCAAGATCTGCCTGAGAACAAAGTAAATCAGGTCAAGCAGGGCTGTGCTGCTCCTGATACCAGAGAGGGCAATTTCAGAGCCATGAGTACTTCTCCCCTCCATTATCTCCAGCTGAGATCCACGCCTGTTCCATTAGTTTCAGCACATTCAGGACTCTGCACCGCCCTTCTGCAGGATTACTTTTGGAGACCCCTGGTGCAAACCAGTGGTTTTCAGCCCCTGAGGATGCCTGGGGACCTGAGGGTGTTTCTAATGGCTCTGCAGTGGGAAGCCATAAATCTTGTAAAAGGGTAAAGTTTTTCGCAGTGGGCTTTGGCTTGCTGGACAGGGCTTACATGGGGAGAGCATGGGGGTTTAGAGGACAACAAACTGCAAAAGGTTGAAAAACACTTGCATATAACTTGTCCTGGAATTTAGGGAGAGTATAGGGGAACCTCCTGATTTGCCTGTCCTAACCTCCTACCCAAATGCTCTTTGGACTCAAACTGGGTCTTTGGGGAAATCACTGTCAGAGCCCAGGTGGCTCTGAGCCCAGCCCAGTAAAGGCCAGTTTTGGAGAGATTGGCCTATGGGGTACAGATCATAGAAGACAGGGCTGGAGGAGAGCCCAAGGAAATATCTAGTCCTCCTCCTGAGCCAGGAAAACTAACATAATGAGTATTTAATTGCTTTAGTATGGGCTTTTTGTATAAATTGTGTGTAATCATCAAGTTATGCTGTACATATGCAATAAAATTAAGCAAATATTCAATGTTTTTTCACAGATAAAGATAAAATAAATCCAGCTCTCCCTTCCTGAGTTAATCCACCATGAACAACTCGATCAATAACCATCCTTTTAAGCCATCATCCACCCACCTCACTCCTTCCCACTTTCTCCTGTTTTCTGGGAGCAGTTTGATTTAAATTGCCAATAACTATCCTCACGACCGCTGTAATTATGACATTCATTATGATTGCTATTTGTTATTATATCAGTAAAGGAAATACTTTCTCTCTCTGTGGGAATTTGCAAGATTATGTAGTAGTTTTCCCTCTTCTGGATTTATCAGTGTTTGGGAACCAATAATCTAAAAAAAGTACAGATCAGATCAATGTACAGTTCATTTAGATACCTTGAAAATATTTCATTTAGATGGTGGTGAGATTTTTGAAATAAAAAAATATATTTATTTAGTTGTTGAAAATGAGGAAACAGGATATTTTGCCATTTAAAAAAAAAAATTAGGGATTCTTCAAATGAGGAAATTCATCTAAACCAACTTCTACTGCAAACAGCTTGTTTTGACCCACATTCACCAAGAGAAAAAACATTTAATCTAAAAATTGTCAGCTTGCCATTTACTATCAAAAGTTTATATGACACATACAAAGCTGCATAAAAAGTTACTGCTGTTGTTGGTGTTCTCAAAAAGCAAACCAGAACGGCCTAAAGGAGTTAAGCACAGTCAGGGATTTCAAGTTTGAAATTTCTCAGATATTTTTGATACCATCTTAGCCTCCAGGTTGCACAGAAATGACCTCTAAGTTTGCAGGTCTAAGAGAGCTTTGCAGAGCTCTCAGAATTTAATTGCAGGACATACAAGTTTGGGCTTTATACAGTTACTCTATAATCACCGAACCCTTATGCATCCTTTTAACCTGGAAAGCATTTATTTAGAATAAATCTGATGCTATTACCTTCACCCCAGTTTCGACAGTTGTAGTCAAGGGCTGCTCATCTCAGATGTTCCAGACCCAGCCTCTCAAGCACGGGCAGCTGATACAGACTCGACTCGTCATGGACTTCAGCCTGTGAACTTGGCAACTGCATGAGCAAGTGACTCATGCCCCAGTTCGTGTTTGTCTGTTAGCTCAGACACGTTTGTCTGGAGAAGAGCTGTGGAAATAATTGGGTTTGGGGGGGGTAGTAGCAATTCTCATTGCATAAGGATACTATAAATCACATTCAAACCTGATGCCAGCTTCCTTTACCATCCTGCTTTTAAAAGGTTACATCTAAAGAGATTTTCTTCTCATTCCTGGCATCTTGAACTTCTCTGACCCTTCGTCTTTGTCTCATTGCCCTAAAACCTTGGGGCATGTAAAGTCTTTATCTATTAACTGTTGTTCCTGCACTGTGCTGCATTTGCCTGGTCTGGCTCCAGCCCCATGATTTTGTCTGTACAAAGCAGTGATACTGAGGCTCAGTAGCTCCTTACTGTGAGCCTCAGCAACATCAGCAGCTCTGGGAGCACCTGCAGACCACCTGGTTAACCACTGAGTGATGCCTTCAGCAGCAGCTCCAAGGGGCAGCAGAAAGTTCAGTTCTTGTCCTGAAGAAGATTTATGAGCTGCAGAGATTTATGGGTGCCCGTGACAAACTGCCTTAGCTCCTACCTTTGTAAAAAAGGGTGATCTCTAGTAGAGGAATTAGGTGGTGATCAGCTAATATGTTCTTCTGGAGGCACTGGGAACAGTGACTTTACTGTCACTATGTCACTATGTTCTTCTGGAGGCACATAGTGACTTTACTGTCACTATGTCTTTACTGTCTCTGGCATGTGATGGAGCTGGGTAGAGTGCAGCAGCTCCGTGTGCCTGTGTGAGAAATCCAGTGTACAAAGGACACACAATGAAATGGTTTGGGTTGAAAGAGACCTCAAAGATCATCTCATTCCAACACCCACCATGAGCAGGGACACCTCCCACTAGGCTAGGCTGCTTAGGGCTCCATCCAGCCTGGCCTTGAATACTTCCAGCAATGTAACATCTTTTCTGATAAAGGAAGGAGCAGGGCTGGAATTTGTATAATGCAAGGAGAAGCTGTATATCAAAGGCAGAAAAAAGTAAGCTCATAAAATATGGTTCCCAAAGAAATGATGTAATCTGAGTAAAGAAAAATAACATGAGAGTCCAGCCTGGTACTCTGCTGCCATATTAACACAGGAATTCAACACAGCCATAGCTGGAACTTTTGCCTCCGGTGAAGAACAGCAATTAGAGTATTTCCAGTGCACCCTCCATTTCTTCTTAAGCTATCTGAACTGTCCTCTCTTGAATAAAGAGGGTCAATCATATAAAGAGGTCTTTAACCCTGCTCCAAGCAGCAGAAGGAAAGGGGAATATTTCTGAACATACAGGCAAAGTTTGTGGGAACAGCCCGGGGAGAATCGTTCCAACAAATGTCTGGTTCATAGCTGGGTTTTCCAGATGGCATCAATATATCATGAAGAGTCAGAGAGAGCCTTTCAGAATGCAAATTGCTATTCACATTTTACCTAATTTATGCAAATTAGCTCATTCAGTCTTCTACCTAATCCTCCTTGGAGTTCCTCCAAGGTTTGAAAGGAAAGATATTCTTCTTGCAAAATATATATAATCCATATTAATTGCTTCTGATGGAGATGAGTGGGATGGACAGCTATTCCAGCAGTTAATGTTTTAATCACTTCAGCCCAGCAGTAGCCCTGCCTCAGGTGAACAACCCCTGAATCTCTCCACATTGCTGACATAAACCATTACTGACATTGCTGCGTATTGGGATGCTCCCAGTGGGAACTGGCAGGAAGGCAGATTTTGGGAGGAACTGATCAGCATTGAACTGTTGAGGACAGAGCTGGTGTGTGGGCAGATCCGATAGGCAGCAGACCAAAATATTTTGGCTACCCAAGCTGGGAAGAGGGCTGCAAGAGAGGGATGAGGCTTGGTGATGGAGCCACAAGGATTCCCCAGGGGATGCTGGGTTTTCTGTAGGTATGCAGTGGCAGAGCTGTGAGGTGGGTCAGACTGAACGCAGATGAGAAGTGCTGAAACACAGTTTCCCACCCCTCTGAGGAAGGTGGAGATGCAGGGATGGCAGAGGAGAATAGAAGGGGTCAGCACAACACCTCTGTTAGTCTAAGCTAGAGACATGGGAATACTCTGAGATCCATCTGGTCAATGGATATCAGCGAATCCTGACTCCAGCCAGCACCTTGCCCCACTCTGTCTTAAACAGAAGAGGATTCGTAGAAGAATGAATGGAAAAAGCAGAAGATGATTGAGTCAGAAAGTCTCAAAATTATCCACTTATTAAGAAACAATTAAAATATGTTAGAGCATATTGACTTCAGTCTGTCCTTGCTTTAATGTTTGTGTGTTATCTGGAATAGCAGTTCTTTAACCACACACTGGTACTTATGGATTTCTTTTCCCTGTCCTTTGTGTCTGGAAGGCTGGGATCAGATAGTGAGATAAAATAGTAAGACTAATTCTGAAATCAATGAATTAGAGATTTAATGCATTGATATTTCATGGCTTATCAGGCAAGACTGATACACAAGCAGTGAAATGGTGTGTGCCACTTGTGGTACTGACAGACCTCAGAACTTGCTCACATGATGGGTTTTGTCAGGATCAGGGTACACAGGACCCTATTACACCTGCACCAAAACCCACCCAAACCCCCAAAACAGATTCCAGGTAAAACAGGCAAGAATTGGGTCTGGTTTTGATGTACTTTATTGATGTTACCCAAGCCTGTAACACGCTTGGCCCAAGGGTGGACCTGCATCAAATTACACAATCTTTTTGCATTATCTGCTTTTCAGACCATGGCAAAGGCACTGAATGATGTATTTCAGCAGGTATTTTTTTACCTGTAGTGCTGTCAGTCAGGAAAACTTGCCTCTGAAGCATTTTGAATTGACATTTCAAATACTTTTTTTTATGTGTCAAGTCTGCAGGAAAAGACTGAAGCAATTGATTGGTGACTTTCAAGAAATACATATTTTGTACTCTTCTGTAGGGAAGACATGAGATTTTTTGACAATGCCTAGGGACAGGTATATCACTGCACTGCACAGCTCCTTGTTTATATAACATGATCAATGCTGTCTGATACATTTCAGAGGGATCCATAAGATTACAAAGTGCAAGGAGGTGGGAAGAACCTTCTTTGCCCTCCACCTACACATAATAGTGGTGGGGGTTTTAATGTAAATTACAGCAGAGCAGAGTATATTACAGTAATTTACAGGTTATATCACCTGAAAGGGAGCCTTGAACAAAATAGATTGATCACTTTGATGCTAAAAGTGGCTATAAATATGTAATTTGTATAAAAACTCAGCAAGTTGAGTTTGCTTGTTTTCAGCAAGATGATTACTTATGGGTGTCCAGGGACAGATCTCACACTTCTCAGCAAAAGCAACTTCTCATTGCAGGTGCCTACAGAATCTCAGCAAATCATTCATGAGCTGAGCCTGCTCAGTCAGAGCAAGCCCTGCTCTCATCCTACTTGGAGAGCACATCTCATAAAATCAGCTTTAAGGCGACTTAGAGAGGAGCCTTGTGTGGGAGATGCTTAAAGGGATCTTCATCAGTTTCTAAACTGATTTACTCAAATCAATACAACTTCCGACCATTGCCAAGCCACACTGCTTTAAAGCTGAGGATGCTTCCACAAAACGGCTCTCAGCACCTCCCCTTCCAGGGCTCAGGACTCGGTCCAACAAATCACTTAAGCCCGGCTTAACTTGAAGTACATGAATAGCTCATTAACATCAAGGAGGCTACGTTAACTAAAGAATATGTGTAAAGTGCTTTGCTGGATTGGGGCCGTGGATGCTGCAGTCATCTTTGCTAGGTAGAAAAAAAGCCAGACAAGGAGTTTCAGCAAGTATGATCTGGAGAATTACTCAACAACAGAAAACTGAGAGCAGGAAGATGATTGACTGATTACTTTTCTGATTCATGGGAACCCATGGGAGCATCTAAATCAACTCCTTTTGAATCCTGCAGGGTGACTTCAGTCCAGCAATTAGAGTTGAGTGAAATGTTTTGATTGAGAATAAATTAATTCAAAAGTACTGTTTTGGCTAAATGGAAATCTTTTCCTGACCTATTTTGATTTTTTTCTAATTTTCCATTTCCAGAGAAAAATCCCAAATGGAATTTGTTTAAGTTTTGTGGATGTTTTTACTCTAATGTGTATAATTTTTTTTGTGTGGGAAAAGCATCTTGCTTAAATGAAAACATCGTGGCAAAAAATCCAAAGAGAAAAACACATGCTTTCATTTTTAACAGTGTCCCACTAGGAAAAAATATTTTTTAAAACATGGGTTTTAACTGAAAAGCTTGTGTGCTTTTTTCTCTTGGGGAATAAATTGACCTTAAAAAAACCCAACATTTTGTTTTAAACGTGGCAAGTTTTCATCAAGGAAAAAAACCTAGAAACTGAGTGAAATGAAGGACAAAGTCCCTCTGTTCTACATCTACACAAAACAAACTTTTTTATTCCCCAATATCTCTCAATAACTCGAAGTTATGTAAAGCTATTGAACTGGGAACTCACCTTCAAACAGCGGCAAGGAGACAACAATTTGCAAACGAAGAGTTTCTTCCCGCCCTATATCCAAAGGGAGTTTTTTTCACAGATTCAAATAGCTTTATGATCAAACATTATTTTTTTTCAATCACAGAATAACCAGTTCCTGTTATCAGGAATATTTTATGCTACAAAGAAATAAGAAAATAACATATAAGTTAACATCACTGCAAGCGTGTCTTAGGGATGCTCTTTCCTTTCAAGCACTGTTTCCCTATAAATTCAATTAACCAAAGAATAGTCTTACCCCACAGTATTCCTGTTTTAAGATGAATTGTAGTAATACTCCCTCACTTGCCATGAGCTCCTATTTCTGTCAGAGCTCACAGCTCGTGGTGACACCCTTATTTCCTAACATGGGAAGCCCCAAAGCCAAAGATGAGGCAGATCTTTGCCCCAGTGGGCTCCTCCTAGCTCCAAGCACCCCAGAGCTATTCAACCTACCAGGATTGTGTCTTGTTGCTCATAATTGAAGCAAATTGATTTTTAATTAGTTTAATTGATTGTGGTTGTCTCAGGGGCTGTGCTCACAGCCTCTTCTCAGAGGTTTGATTGTGTAGAGTGGGAGGGCACATAAAGGGTTAATGAAAGGCCACAAAAGTTAATGGGGAACTGGAAAACCAAAGGGAGACCTAGAATGAATACCTATGGAAAAAGCCAAGGAGGAATAAAGGCAAACAATTTATTTGACTTGAAACAGGTTATAAAAGACAATAATTATTTTAAATAGAAAGCTGTTGAATTATAATTGGAAGTAATTGAAACTCACCGAAATATTGAATAAAACATTAGATAATTTAAATGGTGTTATCTTTACAATTATCATTGGAAATAATTGCAGTGAAGCCCATGAACTGTTGTGAGCAGAGGAGAGTCACCCGGGGCACATTGTTTTCCACAGGCATTATGCAGGGTGTTTGATGGGGAGGTTTCTATAAATAGGTGGCAGCACTTGTTTCTGATCTGGCATTTCACAAGTGAAAGCCAGTCCCACACGGGTGAGAAGGCAGGTGAGCAAGAGTGAAGAATCTGCTATTTTCAGAGTCATTGCTTTAAAATACAGTCTAGAAGATGCCTCTCCCTGGAAGTCTTCCTGCCTTGTTGATTGGATCTGAAGGCTGAAGACACAATTTCATCGCTGTGCATTATCATTCTGAAATGTTTTCCCAGAATATTTTCAGGAAAACATGTGCACATTTTCCGTTGTCAATTAGGAAAGCTACTTGAAAACAAGGAGCACTTTTCAGAAAAAAATAAGGGTTCATTCATCACAGCACTCAAAGGTTGTCTCATTAAAATAAGTAGATATTTTTAGTTCAGTGTCTGAAGATGTAACTACCTTAACTTCAAATACAGTAATTCCACTGCAGAATTCATGGAAAACATCTCAGAGGTTCTCAGCTCTGACCTGAGCATCTCCCTGAGTAAGGCCACGTACAGTCCTTTGGAGGGGGAAAATTTGAATAATTACTTTATATCAGGCTATGGCTTCATAACGCGTGACATCCTGCCAGAGTTTCTGGATGATTAATATAATTACTACAATGGGCTTGATGAATTTTGAGACAGCAACTGTGATAGGAGAGAAGCACCATTCCACCTACAAAAACATCTCTGCAGATTCTAATCAGCTCCTGCATGGAAATTAGTTTATTGAGTTCTCTTCCTAGTTGCCATGGGCCATATTTTTCCAAGCAGATGTAAAGCAAGCAAGGAATTGAATTGCAACGATTCAGGTTATTTTTGGTCACATGGAAATAAGCCATTTTCCATCCCCTTGATATAGAACTGGATATACAGATATTAGCCTATTAATATTACATTTCCTGTGGACTAAACTGAGGAAAGAAGAGGAGTATCATTGAAGCATCAGTTGAGGAAAATTGCTGAAATGGAGTGGCAGATGAAGAGGATTGCATGATGTCTTTATCTATGAGGAGAGAGAAGAGTGAATATGGAACATGTACAGAGGAAAAAGCAGCTGATCTTTGAGAGACTAACATAAGCTATAGCAGTCTGCTAATATTCCTGAAGGCTCTATTAACAACAGGATGGTTTTTCCACAGATGATCATCTGTTCTGTCTTAGATTAATATCTACCAAAGTCATATGTTGGACATCTGGCTCCTTTGTGCTTCTTCTCTAGAAGTTAGAAGGGGGATTTTGCTTTCTAATAGAGCTCACAAAAGCTTTCATGTTTCACATGGGCAGAGGAAAAAATAAGAGGCAGGTGAAGGGGAAAGGATTAATCCTGGGATACCCCTGTCCTGATACATCTTCCTTGGGAAAATAAGAGGCATGGAAAAGAATCTGATCCAAGGAGCCCAAGCTGATGTAAGTGATGCAAAACTGGTGGAAGGATCTGTCAGTAATGGGAGAATCTGGGACATCATGGCTGATAGTTATGATACAATTTCAAAACTCCTCCAAGCTTGCCTTCATCTTTTTTTGATCCTTCAGTGCTGTGTGGTATATCCTTCTGAAGATTGTGCAGGATGCATGGGGGAGCATGCAAATGTAAATTATAAGCACTGGTAAAAAAGGAAAGAATCACTTTGCTAAAGATATCTAGACATCACAAATGTAATTAGTCAGGTTTAAGATTCTGCCAGCGGCTGAATATACAAGACAGGAAACACAAACGTAAGGAGAGCAAGAGCCACCAGGCTTCACCTGGCTCCAGCCACTTCATCAGGGCTAATTAAAGTATTCTTCCAAGTCCTTAAAGAGATTGACTATGACAGCAAACAATTTCAAATAAGATGCATTAAGCCAAAGAGGTGGTGGTGGAAGCAACAGGCAGATAGAAATCTGCATTGTTAAATCCCATTCAGATGTGTTCAGTGAGGAACAGTCAAAGCCAAGGGAAGCAAGGCCAAAGACAATGGATGCTCTCTAACTAATTTGTCTCACCATAACATTTGGTGGAAAGGTCTCCGCTGTCTGCAAGCTCCTCCCTGTGTTCCTCATGCCCCTGTCACTGCTCATGCCCTGGAGTTCTGCTGCCACGTGGTGCAGCCACAAGGGATCACAGGACACTGCTGATTTGGAAGCTGCAGTTGTGATCATGTCATGAAATATGATATACAATCCCAGTTCCATAAAAGAGGAAAATGAGGTTTGTGCAGGCAGTACTGTGCTTTCTGAAGTTTCCGCTTTGAAGCAAATAAATGCAAATATGTGTGTGTATAATATAGATACATCAAAACTAAAGTCACAGGTTGGACCAAAATCAGGTTGGCAGCTTCCCTTTAAACAGTTTTATGGATCATTAAGTACCCCACCGGAGGCTGACTACACCAACTATGTTTTATTGATAGTCAAGGGTTTCTTGCCTGAAACAAAACAATTATTCATGTTAACGAGAGGCTAGAACAAACTGCCCCAGACCAATGTCCCCTCCAAATACACGCAGACTCAAAACTCAGTCTCACATTTATTTATTGATGCGTTTTTCTGCTCATCCAGGATTATAATATTCTGTTGGATGCTTTCTTTAAACAGGTTAGCACAACTGTTTTCCTGGGAAGGCCTTTGGCAGGCAAAGAGACAGGATTTTTTACATGTGCTCCAACAAAATGTCAGCATATTCATGTAAGTAATACATATTCTTCTAAGAAAATCAATGAAAATGAGCCATCTCACAAAACCAGCCAGTCTTCAGAGTCTGTCAGTATATCACACTCTCATGTGAAGTTCTAAGTTCAGGAGCAAGGTGAATAATACATGATATTTTTATTTACTGCCCTCCATCTCAGATAACTAACACACCAGTAAAACTTAGGAGATTCAATGTTACAAACCCCCAGAAAGTCCTTTAAGTATTGCACCTACTTTCAAGGAAAACAAAGATGAGGTAGAGTATATAAAAAGGGGTAATTCACTTGGCCCTTAGCTCATCACTGAGTACAGAGGAGGTAGCTGAAACTGGGTCTGCCAAAAAAATGATCATTAGACCAGAAGATGACCAAATGATTTTAACACTCACTGCAGCAGTAGCTCATCCTAAAAATCTGATCTTGTCATTTAGCCAGTGCTAAGCTGCTGACATCAAAATGAAAATGGTCATCCAACCCTCCAAGTTTCAGTGAGATATGTGTGAGATTTATTGCATCACTATGACATTCCTCACAAACCCAGGGCAAAATCAGGAAAAAAACCTGGATAGGTAAGTAGAATGTACAGAATATTTTTATCCTTGTATGGAAGCTTTCATGTAAAGAAGCTAAATCTGGGAAGCTTCTAAAGTGATAAATCAATTATGAAAAGGGAACCTTCATTACAGGCTGTCCACTTAATTATTTGACAAGTTAATTAATCTCCCAAGCAACTGTAGAGCTGCTGTTTCCTCAGTAAGCAATGGAAACAAACTTTGGCAGATCCCACAGGTCTTGGCACTACAGTATCAATAGGACTCTACAAAGTTATGTATAATAGACATTAAGTGAGGTCAAATTGCTTCTGTAGGAGTAGCTGGAATTGCTTATTGCCTGAAGGTGTTTATGTTGCTAATTATTTCGTTGCAGATAATTATGGTTTGCCAGTTTAGCTGCAGCTCAGCTTTCAAGAGTTGCCTCTTTTCCCCTCAGAAAGCCATTGCATCAAGGTAGGAGAGGACAGAGCCTCCTACCTCCTTAGAACAATGCCACTGTCTGCCTCTCCTCAAGAGACAACACAATTACAGCTGACACGATAATTGATGATGAAGTTTTCTAGTGAGAAAATGGACACACATTATTATCCCATCAATCTTGTTCCACATGGTGCCTTGTGCTGCTGGTTTTCCTTGGTGGGGCAGCAAATTGACTGGAGGATGCTGAGCAGTCCGTTTGTGCTCCCAGGGGTACCCCGAGACAGAGCCAGGGCAGTGCACAGGGCACAAGGAGAAAGGTGAGACCAGTGGAAAGATCACTCAGTGTGAACTGAAGCCAAATTTATTTCCACCACGTTCTTTACCTGCTCATGTCTCCATTACACAGTATCAATTCCCAGGGAAGCAGGACATCATCCAACATTGGCTTTTTACACAAGCTTTGCATGAGCAATATTTGACCATTATCAGCCACTGCCCCTCATTCATAGCCAGTTCCACCTGAGCTCAGTCACAGACATCTGCCAGGTCTGTAAGTACATGGAAACTCCAAAGGAAATGTGTTATGTGTATATTAGAAAACTTTCCAGTCATCCAAACTAAGTTTAGGTTTCCAGAGAAGAGGAGGCTCAGGGAAGACCTTTCCACTCTCTACAACTCTCTGGCAGGAGAAGGTGGCCAGGTGAAGGTCAGGCTCTTCTCCCAGGCAGCAAATGACAGGGCAAGAGAACTGTCTCAAGCTGTGCCAGGGGAGATTCAGGTGGAACATCAGGATGAATTTCTTCACTGAAAGGGCGGCCAGGCCTTGGAACACACTGCCTAAGAACTGGTGGATTCACCTGCTCTGGAGGTGCTACAGAAATGACTGGATGTGGATCTTTGTTCTGTGGTTTATTTGGAATGGAGGTGTTTGGCCAAAGGCTGTACTCAGTGTCTTGGACGTCTTTTCCAATCTTAATGATTCTATGATTCTTAAAATTTGCACTCTTCACAGATACATGAAAAACCTGATTTCTACCTGTCCATTGCTTTTCTGAATACCTGAGCAGAAAATTATTTTTTTCAGTTGATGACAATACAATTGGTCGACAAATTTAATAGCATCTTTTGTTAAAAAAAATTTTAAAAAATAAAACCACTAAAATATAGGGTTTGGCACAGCTGTATTATTCCTGTAATGAATAATCACTAAAGATATTATTGTGGATGCAGTTACCATGCAGCAATGTGAATAAAATTCTTTAGATGGAAAATTGTACTTCAAGAAAATATATGCAATAGTTCAACTGTATTATTGCCCATTAATATGTATTAGTTCAATGAAAAATGCCTGACTGAGCTGGTTTACATAGATTAGGATGGCAGGGAGTGAAAGGAAGCACTTGGACTTGGTTAAATGGGCTGTGAAGATAGGAGGAACTCTAATACAAAGAGGAGCAAACCACCAAGACAGGCTGTCCAGTTCCGTTGGTGTGATTTGTTCCCTCTCTCATTCATATCAGTGTTTTTGTTATGGCAAATATTCAGCATTCTCTGCTCCTGACACGTTAGTTCTACTCAGTCCTCTTGAATCTGTATTTAAAAGCTATTTAAAAATAATAAAATAAGATAATTCTTCCCAAGGTGGCTACTTAACAGGAATCATCTCATTTGCTTTAGTGTCTCCAGGAGGCAGAAATGGAGCTCCTGACAGGCTTGTCATTGTCAAGACAAGCTTATTTGAGCCTAAAATACTCAAATAATTCACTCCTTATTCTAACTTGTGTACATGACACGCAGGGTTTGTTCCAGCTCCCCAGACTGCACCGAGGGGTGCATTCCCACAGCCCTGGGGGAGCTTTCACTGAGACACATCCGGTGTTCCGAATTATTCTGAATGTGTCCTTCTGTCCAGGCATGCTTAGTTACACATATAAAAACCAACAATTTTGCTTTCCCTTCTGGCTAACAGCCTCTTTATGAGACAAACTATTATGGCAGTCATATGCTCAGCATACAATGTGTTTTTCCCTGAGTTTATTTAAAAACACTCAGTTCGGTGCCTCTCTCAGCCCCACTGTCTGCACAAAGTCTCATTTCTAGTGTGGGGCTGGCTGAAACCTTTTCCCCTGCCTGTGCAAAAGGGGAGGCAATACTGGTGAGGGTTTTGGTGAGGAAAAGGAGAACACTCACTCCAGAGGCAGCCTTGCTTGGAGGACAAGGTGACCTGGTGTGGATTGAGTCTGCAAAGATGGGGTGTGAGGAAGGAAGAAGAACCAAAAAAACTTGGGAGGCCTTTGGACTCAACATTACTGGAATAGAAATAAACAGCAGAAGTTTGGAAGCAAAATATACATATGATGGACATAGAGGTGTATCCTGTGTGATTTTGACCCTCAGAACATGTTGCATAGCACTTTGGTATTGGTACACCAGGATGTAAACATGTCCTAAAGACACAAAGACAAAAAAGAGATCCTTATGTTTAGACAAAGATCTTTATATATGACCTGCCATGTCACAAAGATTATCCAAATCAGTGAAAAATAATATTATAAATGACTACAAAAGATTTAGTGTCTTCATTCCCCAAACAGCCTCATAAATTTTATGTCTAATCCTCTGTCTTGACCACATCCTCATCCAATTTCATCTGCCTTGCATAAAATTCAGTAATCCAACAAACACAGTTGACCAACAAGAGTGGGGTTCATGTAGCATGTTAAATCCTTTCTCTTCAATAAAAAGGGATGGGATCATTAATGACCACTCCTCATCTAGGAATGTTAAAATTATGGGACTGGGGCGATTTTTTCCACCCATGTTTTCATGCGCTTTGTTCCCAGGGCTCTAGTGACATTCTAATAAGTGTATTGAATTTTGTGCTATTCAAGGGATTTTGCTATTATTTATGAGATTGGATTGATTTGTCTCTCTTGTGAAAGAATATATGTAGAATTGAGTTTGGTTGTGGTTGTTTCTTTGTTCGATGTCTCTGATATGATCATGGCTTCATAACAACTTCAGTATATTATTGCCAGAGGTATCATAAAACAGGGAGACATTATCCTTCATGTCATAATTCTTTCTCTGCTGAATAAACTCGAAAGCTTATTTTTGTTTGTTTGTCTATCGATCCTTACTTTGGAACACAGTAAATTAATGCTGTTAAACAAGAGGCCAATTTCCCTTGTAGTTTCACCAAAATGGGCTTCAATTAGCTATGCTTCTATGGCTGTGTTATGATGCTTTCATAAGTGGGTTATGACATTGACAACAAATCAGTGAAACTTAAGATCCCGTTATTATTATCAACTTGAGGTAAAAATTGTGCATGTCTTTATCCCTACATAATGGGAGCTTCAGCCAGCATGGTCAGAAATAGCATTGACATGAAATATCTGCAAGTTATGTCAGCATTGTAAGACAGATCAGCCACAAAATAGGTATAGAAAAAGGAGGAAAGAGAAAGAAAAAAAAAAAAAAAAAAAAAAAAAGAAAAAGGAGGAAAGAGAAAGAAAAAAAAAAAAAAAAAAAAAAAAGGCAGAAGATGCAGGGTCTTTGAGATGCCCTAATTTCTGCCTTCCCGTTGTTCCAGCTGTGCAGCAACAGGATATTTGTGACCCTCGGTCTGACATGCCCTCAAAGCCAGTCTGCCGTGGTCAAAATTAGACTCTCATGGACACACGAGGAGATTGTTCCTTCTGCTATTATTTCACTGTAGAAAAGATAAACTGGGAATTATCATGCACTGGCTCTTTCCATAAGACAATGAGGGGTTGTGGAAAGCATTTAGTTGATGGCAAGTTTCAAAACGTTCATCAGGAGATTACTCTGCATTGCCACGAGATGCTGTGGATGCTAAATTTTTATATGGGTTTTAAAAGTGGCTGGACAAAGAAGGAGAAAAAGTTCTGTAAGGAATTATTAGCTATAAGAATAGCAGCTCTGGTTGGGAAAGTCCCTCACCTGTAAGCTGCCTGTCAGAATGAAAGGTGCTCTGACACTATTCACAGCCAATTTGCTGCTAATGGCCAGGCTTAGAGGGTGCTTGATAGAAATAACATCTCAGCTAATCATTAAATGACTTCTCACTTCCCTAGCAGGGACTGTGAGCAGAGAACGCCTTCCCTGACGAAAGGCTGAAGCTCCTGTAAAATGCAGCAACATTACTGCGATGTCTTCCTCTGTTGGAGATGGCAGGGACAAGAGCTCTGCGTGCTGGGCAAGCCCCGTTCCCGTCTGCTGTTCTTAAGCTTGCAGCAGATCATCCTGATTTAATTTTGCTTGGGTTTGCTCTATTTTTATATTTACACTGCACACTGTGCATTATGCTCATGTCTACTAAGTGGATGCCCAGTTCAGGGTGTCAAATTCATATTTTATGGGATAGAATAGAGGATGCTTTCTCTGTGTCTATACAGCCATCTCTATCTACCTCGCTAATGCCAATCTCGCATCTTGCCCCCTGCCACTCAGAAAAGGCACCCTTTAAAGCTTTTTTTTTCCTCTTATTTTGAAATATTCTGTCACTATTCAATGATTATTCCTTTGTCTTGTCTTATTTATTTTTCTTTCTTTTCTTCAACTAATGGCCAAACAGCTGCAGCCGCATGCAACTTCGGAGCTCCCTGCTGCTGTTCTCAGAAACGAAGCAATCTGTACTTAAACAAATTTGCTTGTAAATTCCTGCTTCCCTGCCTCCAGCCTGCTAAATTGTTCATGCCCATCATGCCAATCTGTTTTTCCAATGCAGAGATCACTCTATCAGTGCCAGCCAACCCCCTACAAACTAATGCTGCAGGCTATGCCTAGGGAAGGAGAAATAATGTCTCTGAGCTCATCAGCTAACTACATTTTATTGGAGCAACACGATTTAGATTGACCACTGAGGTCTGGATGAAAAGTAAGGTCATTTTAAAGGGGGAATAATACGTCCCTGTTATTGGGGTGCAGGATTTACCTCTGGAGTCCATGTTAAAGGGAATGTCATGGCACTAAGGGAGTTGTGAATATTGTGTTTCAGTCTGAGAGCAATGTACCTAACGGCAATGCAAAAATATGTGCTGGAAATCAACTTGAACTGGTAAGATATGAGACACTGGGAATGAACATAAATAATTCTAAGCCAAGGCACCAGCAGGGGACTGACAAAACATATAACCAAGAGACTGGCTGTTTGCTTCCTTTTTCATACTGTTTTATGATTTCATTTCTCTGTACTGATTAAAAAGGGACTAAAAAACAATGCTGGAGACTGAATATTTTGGGCATGTGCTATTCCAGTCTTCCCCAAACAACTCTGCCACGACCAATCCCTTTCCATCTTTAAATTAGCATGTTTTTAGAATACATTTCCCCTAACTGACATTCAATATTCTGGTGGAATGAGATTGTCCTCTGAAATCGAAACTGAATATGTTTATGAGTATCTTCTTTAGGTTAAGGTGTTCTTGCCTTTTCCTGGTGTTTACAACACTACATAATTCAATTTTTAGTCTGTGTAAGCCAGGTCTTCCTAATTCTGATGGTAGAAATCTCCATTCTTTTCAGCCACATTGCCTGTTCTCAAACTGCTCCACATCAAATCCCCCCTTCCTGATCAGCAGACTGCACATCAGGAGATCTGACTTTGCACAGCTGCATCCATACTTTTTCATGTAGAATCAGCTGCTATATTCAAATTCCACATTGACTTTTTAATGGTGACACCTTATTGATGGGCCTTCAATTCTTACACCTATGTTTTTCTTCTGGCATGTTATTGCCAAGTGAGAGATCACAGTGAAGAATATTACTACTGGTACCTGAACGTATGGCACAGCAGTCTGTACTAGTAGATCCCACCCTGCTCCTGTTATTCCAGCTCTCAAAATCACCTAACTCTTCTAACAATGTTCCAACACTTCTTCCAATTTGTAGTTTTCCAAGTTTGTACCCACAGGTGCAAATGTTATATACACTTTTATACACTGAATGCATAACAAAGAGTATTCATGAGAGTTTAAACCAGATTAGACACCTGGAAGCTCTTTTAGGACTGACATTCTTAACTTGTTTTCAACCTGATGCTTCTCCCTGTAAATAAACCTATTGTTGTTTCCCCTTCAGCTGTTTCTTTGTTTGCTTTACAGTTCCTGTGCTACACCCCAGATCTGCCAACAAAACTAATCATTTCTCATGCAGCACCATATCGAATGCTTTACTGAAATCCAGATAGATTAAATCTACTGCTTTTCCTTTGTCTAGAAAATCAATTATCTTATCAAAGAATGATATCGAGTTAGTCTGGCACTCTCTGAGTCTTTGTTAAACCTATCTAACATTTTATCCCATTTTGCATTTACTTCCGTGTCTCTAATTATTCTCTCCTTAAGAATTTACTTGAAAGCCTTTGTGTGAGCATTTCTATCTGTGATTCAAGTAGTTTTGACCTTGGTTTGCAGGGACCCTACTCAATGTGGTTCATTGTTCAGATTCAAGATGCAAGTGCCCATACAGTATCAGGATGTGACCCCAAAAGTATCTCTGCAGGAGTGCTGAAGGAGAACTAGAGCAAAGAAGGGATAACATCATCAGGAATTCATGAAGATGTAAGGGAAGCCTCATAAATTTTTGCACTGTTCTTATGCTGGCTTTTATTTAGATCACTTCCAAAACAGCTGCCCCGTGCTGATATTTCAACAGTTTCCTGATGAGGATGTTCTGAGGCTACCTGCTTCCACCAACGTGTGCATTGCACTAACAGAAAAGGGTCTCAGAGGGTGAAGGTTCTGGCACAAATAAGCATCTGCAAATCTACTGAGATCGACTGAATTACGTCCTTTCATCCATTCTGTCTTTGGTGTCCTACCCAAGTCTCACAGGGAAATTCAGGTGTGACAACAGCATCTTCACACCCTTCAGAAGAACAGGACCAGTAATTGGTTTTGCTGGGGGAACAGCTCAGAGATAAATATTGTTGGTTCTTTACCTCTCTTCTCTTGTCACTCTTCTGTCCCATGAATTATATTATCGTTGAAGTACTGAGGCTGCTATAAATGAAGCTCTTTCACTGCTGCCATTATAAGCTCTACTTTTAAACAGTTTATCATTCAAAGGCAAAGATTCGTTTTCTCCCCTCACCACAATTGATGCTGGGTGTAAAAGTTCAGGCACAGGCTACTGTCAAAAATAAACTTCTTTTGAATTTTAAACACAGCCACAAGCATTCTTGAGCAGAAACAGGCCAAGAAGACTCCAGTATAAAGAGACACCAGCATTTCAGCCTATGAAGTCAGGAGCAGTGCTAGAGTGCAAACTTGAGTCAAAAATATTGAATATTGTAATGATCCTTTATCCTGCGAACAGTCTTAGCTGAATTCTCACAGTCAGGCTCCTTCAGAGTTTGGAAGATGCATGAACCAGATCTGGTTTTGTAATCTGTGCTCATAGAAAAAGAAATTATCTCAGCTCTTTCTGAAGCAGGCAGATATACAAGAATTTCCAGGAACCACAAGGAGACAAAGAGCAGAACACAGTGTCAATAACTCCACATAAATTTAAATCTCTGCACAAGCCTTGGGTTCTATTGGAATGAGCAGCAGGGAGAGAGCGATCCAGGAATGAAAGGGGGAAATGTGACCTGCATTGTAAATGGATGATCTGGTGGTCCAAGAGCAAATGTGGGATAGTCCAGTGGCAGTTAACCTCCTAGTGTCTGGATTTCTGATCTGTAAAATGATAGTAATGATACTTGCCTTCGTGAAGTACTTTGAGATCTGTGGTGGAAAAGTGATGCACAAAGACAGACATTATTTCAAAGGGACTGGGAATAGCAGGTATCATAGATCTGGAATTACACAATAGACAAATATTGGAGGGGGAACAGTGGGAGTCAGCTGTACCCTACAGTTTGTAGCAGCTTAAATAATATTGGTGGCTTCCCTGTCCAAGTGCAGTATTTCAGGTAATTACTCCCTTACTCGCTTATCAGGGAGGGGGATTAGAAATAATTATTTTGCTAGAAGGATATAATTGGAGCCAAACAAAATAACCTGGTACAGAGCAATTAGCAAATTCACTTATTCTGTGCAGTATTCCTGGAGAAATTTTCAAACACTTTTGTTCATTTGGAAAATTTACCAATCTTTACAGACATCAGCGACTTTCTGTAACACCAACGCAAGTCACTCTATGGGAGTAAAAACTTTTCCTTCCCCAAATATCTGCATATTTCCTGTTGAGGATGGTGCCTTTCATTATATTCCTCATCAGACTGAGCATACCCATATCTGCCTCTCACACTTCACTTCAAGTCTGTCCCAAGAAACAGTCTTGGGGCAGCTTCATCCTTGCTGAACACCTTCTGCTTCCAGGGATTGTGCCTGGACTTACATGATGCCTCCTTTCATTTTCCCCGTGCTCCAGACCATTTCTTGTTGATGGAAAGCAGAATGAAGTACAGCTGAGCAGATTAATATCCCTCATGAAGGGATGTGGGGAATATGTCGTCATACAGACTGGATGCTGTGTGACAAGAGAGGAAAATCAAAGTGAAAAGCACATGCATCAGAGGGACAGCAGCCAGGGCCCTTTGATTACTCTGTACAGATATGCCTGGGAAAAATCAGAGGGAATTTTGTCCAAACAGTGGCACTAAGGTCAGGCCACAGCTCACACCAGTAACAAGCCCAAGCAGAGCACATCACTGAGCAAAGCTCATGCAAGCAGGCTGATGGCCTGCAGGAGGTGTAGGGCAGGCAATATCACTGCAATGATTACAGCAGAGCAGTGCTGTAAGTCCAGAATAACTTCACCAGCGCTAACAGATGGTCATCTTTATATCCCTGACCCCATGGCCATGAGAAGCCTTTCAGATGTCTAGACGTCTAAAGGTAGGCAAAAATGCCAGCCTTTGGAGATGCTGGGAACAGCAGTGAGCAGGCAGAGGAGGAGGATGCACACACGCACCGGCTGCCCCGGTGAGCCGCTGTCCCCGCTGTCCCCTGCTGTCCTGCCGGCGGCAGCACGGAGCTCCAGCTGGCAAATTGCCACCTAACGCCTGCACAATCACGGGCATTTCAAGTGGCTTTGGAAATCCCCGTCTGGATAATGATGGAGCGGGCACATCAGGCCAGGCCACCCCGCTGAGCTAAGTGCAGGGCTGCGGAGCGGGGGAGATGAGGAAAAGCGGCTCCACCAGCGCTGCTCCATCACCTGCAGACCCGGCAGTGCCTCCTCCCTTCCACGGGCTCTCAAATCCTCATCCAGGCCAGGCACTGGGAGGTGTCGGTGGTTGGAGGACACCGAGAGATTTGCTTCTCTCTCTCCAGGCTTTTCTCATCCATACCCACCCAGGAAAAGGATTGCTGCTGGCTGATGGCCAGCGGTGCTCCCTCCACCCTGCAGACTGGGAAATCAGCATCTGCCGTGCCTTTCTAACTCATCCCCAGTCCTCCTCTGCAAAACCCGTGTGGCTCCTCCATCTGCACAATTGTACTACTCTGGGAAACCACTTTCCCCCCACCCATCAATTTCTTTCACTTATATTTTACATAAGGAAGTAAGAAACGCTTGGGATAAAATACAAAACATTCTCATAAAATTTGTATTGCTCCCTTCAGCCCTTCTCCCCAGATTGAAACTAAATATAGCAAAAGCCAGTCTGCTTGGAACAAACACAAATAGCTGAAATAAAGGTATGAGAAATCAAGGCCAGGTTGCTCTCATCCTGCCTTCTGGATGAAGTGACTGTTGTCTGTCTATGATGGCACTAGCAGGATTTTTATGTTCCAAATTGCAAGGGATTCATGATCACTGAACAGAGACATTAGTGCAAAGCCTGGGGGTGAACTTGATGAAACTTTAGCTAGAGCAGCTCTGCACAGTGTCCAAGAAACAGCTGCCTGATCTCTTGCATTTGTAGAATCATTTTTAGATCAGAAAGACACTTTGGGATTATTTTCTTTCAGTGGGCAATGCAGATTTGGTAACAGCAACTTTTTTCAGATTTATATTTGCCTCACTGAATCCTTCTCAGAGGCTAAAAGGGGAATTTTGAAACTTCATTTTGACATTGAATATGTTGCTCATATCCAAATGTTTCATTTTGCCACTTTCAAAGAAAATGTTTTGATCTTCCCTTTGCAAATTTAGTTTGGTTAGAATTTGCCTTACATTTTGTTTTGAAAAGTGTGCTCATAATCCAGCTGTTACTTCTGTTAAAGAGACAAAAGAAATGTTTTGCCCCAACCAATATGTTGCTTTTTTTGCTTTACTTTTGGCTTGGAAAAAAACCAGACAGAAACAATACAGAAAAGAAGTGTTCTTGCTAGTGAACCAAAAATTCAATTATTCTTATTTCAGTAAAGGTCTTGTCTGCAGAGGGAGGTGAGTGTTCAGTGCACTCCAGCACACATTTTACCTGTTGCATAATACCTCTCCCAGATGGATCCCCTCCCATGAGGGCAACGTTAAAACATTAGAAGTTAAGTTTTCCAAATCAAAGGCAGATTGAAGCTTGGATTCAATCCACTTATCTTACCTCACCCAGCATCTGAATTGCCATCTGCACATGCCTGTTTCTCTTCACTGGGTACCCAGGGATTCTGGGCCAACCTTCAATCAATCAAGCATTTTGGTGAAGACCCAGAAGAAAGGAATCCCAGCCTTTGGTTCCCATAAAGAAAATCCTCCAGGGCTGGGTGACTACATGACTGCATTTTGGACCAATTGTTAAAGCATCAGTGATACTACAAAACAAAACCAAAATACAATTTGCAGATTTTGGCACAACACCCTTCCTATGAGGTTATGCTGCCTCAGGAAGGTTATGGAATAGTTTCTCATGAGCTCCTCCTTCAACACTTGAACCAAACCAGGGGGGATAGGGGATATGGAGAAGGTTCAAACAAATTTCCACACATCAAGGTCTTTGTGTGTGTTGGACATGCTGTGTTGCAGCAGACTGAGAAATGTCACTTAGGAAGATTGAAAGGCAACTATCACGACTAGGGTAATTCTGTGAGCCCAAATAGTGATCCTAGACTTGCCATTGGGGTCTGAGCAGCATCTTCTGCAGTGGGAAAAATGTAATATTGCACTTCAGAATTTAAGAATCCCAGAAAATTAGGGTTTGGTGTGGGTTTTTTGTTGTTGTTGTTGTTGTTTTGTGTGGTTTTGTTTTTGTTTTTGTTTTTTTGTTTTGTTTTTTAGTTACTTAATCTATTTCCTAGTCTAAACAACTCTTGTTTGTGCCTGAAACCTTCCTCCTTCTGACTCATCTCCTTGCAAGCTCCACCTTGTGCACGGGATGAAACCTTAGCCCCATCAAGCCCTGTCATCCCGAATGCAGTGTGACAGTGACTGCCAAACCTCCCGGGGAGCTGTGAGTGCAAGCAGCTGCTGAAGCTGCACGAAGGGAACTGCATGGAAATCCCTACTCTGACCTGCCAACAAGTCACCCTTTCCAACACACGGGCAATGCTCTTTTGTTGGTCTGGCTGAAGCAACAGCAGTGCCCCTCCCTGGCAGAGCTCAGAGTGCAGGGAGGCAAATGCAGAGCAGCTTTCCTCCCGGGCACAGCCCTCTCTGCATCCTGTTTTCCCATCGACAGCAGAGTCTGCAGGAGGCAAGGGTGGAGGCTCTCTGCTCGGTGGTGTCACGCTGCTGCATCATCCCCATCAGGCTCAGATGTCAGCAAGTCACAAGGGATTGGCACTTCTCATACTGATTTTTTTCCAGTAGCTCACTCTGCTTTATCCATGGAAATCACAACAAGTGCACTGTGCCAAGTCCTGATCCCACTGAGGTCAGTGATGGAGCTGCAGTTGAGCCCAGTGGGGCTGGGGTTTAAGCAGCACCATGTAATCTTGTGCACTTTATGAAGCACATGTGCATTCTCTCCCTGCACGGTTATTTGGCTTTCACACTCTTGATGGAAGTGTGTCTTTATAAATTTACAAATAGCACAGCAGCTGTGTGTTTATGTAACCTCATTTGAGGGCCACATGTATTCTCACCCTTGTGCTATTAATATTTATACTGCCACAACCACGTACACACAAATACCTCACACAAATACATGTGTATGCAGTGGAACAGTAAGGAAAATAGATTAAAACCCCTTCTGAGTCAACCATGCCTTTGCAAAATTCCATGGGAAGGCAGATCTATGATCTTGAAAGAGATTATGAAGAAAGTTTTTGCTAAATGCTGGCGGCTCTGTGCAAACTTCTGTTCTTTTGCACCATTAGTTTCCACACAGCAACACCTCTCCCTGATTTCAAGCGACCTGAGTCCAAAAATTTTGTGGAGACAAGTCAGATATTTCAGCCAGTAGGGAGACAGACAATTTATAGGGCAGCCAGGACTCTAAGTGCTGCAAGCTATTGATGGCAGGGCAAGGGACTCCAGCTGCTGCTGCTGCTTCTCAGCCAGGGTAATAGCATTGTTCAGAAGGCCACAATGGAACTGGGGAACAGCTTTTCATGAAAATTACTTTTTTTTTTTAGGTAAAAAGTGCTGCTTTAGTCAATCTGCAAATTACTCAACTTGCTTCAAATGAAAACACAGAAAAAACCTGCAAAACATACAGCCTAGACGTTTTATTTTGACAACTCAGATGAAACATTTTGATTTCCTCATGCTGAGCAGCTTAGCATTCTTGAATTTACCTCTATTTAATCTTGTCTGTTCCAAAAGATAAAACCTAGTTGTCCTATCCTAAATATTTTTTTTTTTTTAGTTTTCTGCTATGCTGGAGAAATTGGTTTAAATTATGGTTTAAGGTTGGCCAAGTGATATTTCTTCTCTTCCCTCTTCTACACTGATTTTCCAGCTCAGTTAAGGGACCAGCTCCCTTTAAGAAGCCCAGTCCATCCCAGATTTTGAGACCAAAAGACAAATGTGAAGGTGTGAGTAGGACAGGCTTTGTGCACCCTCTTGCACAAGAGAGAGAGCAAGCAGCCTTGCTAAGTCTTCTCCTTCCCTTTTACAAGGAAACTTTGCTGTGAGCCTGCATGGCTGTTCTGATGCCAGCAAGTTCCCTGCAGATGGAGAGAGCAAATAAAAATGTGCATATTTACATTATACATGCAGATTAGATAGTGTGCATTCCTCACAGCCTGTCCCTGAAACACCCTCCAAAAGGAGCGTGGGGGAGAATGCAAAGAAGTTGAGTTCAACTCTGCTCTCCCATTGTCTCACTCCCACACTGTGGGAATTATTGTCATATGTACCCCCAGCTGATTAACTCTTTCTAGTGACCTGCATCATGGACAAAACCCTCAGGCTCTGGCAATCTCTACCTCAGCACAAAAAGAGGAAATATTTGCTTACAGAATAGTGCTAAATTAAAAACTCAGCAGAATTATCTGTAGGACAGCAGTGGTAATGATGGGGAAATTAATTACTGCATTTCTGAGCCTTTGCATGATCTGGTGGAAGAAGAGAGTGGGACTGTGGGTACCCTTGTCTGCACACAGGGAGCTACCCTGACACAGAGAAAAATAATTTAAATATTGAACTGAAGTCCTGTTGTATTTACAAAGAACTTTTGCAATCAGGCTGGCTTCCTTAGACCACTTCACCCCTTGAAGCTCTCTCTCTGAACATCCTTCCTCCTCACACATAAACCTGCTCCCTCTCAAAGGTGTTTCAGGCTCTGTGTTCTCCTCCCTCCAGCCTCATACCTCTACCAGACTCACCTTCCCACTGTGAGGTCAGCCTGGGGAGAAGAGAGCTCATGAGGGAAGTAAGAAGCCAGTGATGGGACATCCAAAGTCTGCTCCTGGGGAAAGTCAAATAAAGCTCCTTTGAAAGCAGTAGGAGGAGAAATAGGAGAGCAGTGTCAGATCCATCTCTCCCCAGACCAGGTTGGAAGATTTTTGGATCCAAAACTCTCCTTCTGCTGAGCTAGGTCTTGGACACCTGCCTAGGAGTGAGCTACTCAATCCCATCTGCCTTGAAAGCACCAAGACTAGAGCTTAGGCCCATGGTAAAACACTCACCTTACTGCAGGTGTCCCCTTCTTAAAGGCCTTGAGTTAGACAGACATGCAAAAAACATTCTGCGTGGAAAGAAGTCTGGGATCATGGTTTGCTGACAGACCCAGGGTGGGAGAAGCCTGCAGCAATCAGAGGCCATTGCCTGGGCCACAAGGAGCCACCTGCTGATCCCACTGCTCCCCATCTCCTCTCCCACACTGCAGCTCCTGTCTGCCCTCTCAAAGGTGCTTCCCTGTTCTTCTGTCGCTTCATCGAACGAGCAACACACTCACTCACACCTGCTCCACTCACCCTCTCACACAGCCCAGCACTGCAACAAAATTAGGAAACTATGCCCATTTCTCCCCAGAAAATCCGTGCTGGGCTCTGCCAGCTGCCACCTCGCTGACAGATGTTCTGCTCGAGCACTCACTCTCCTTTATACACAGTGGCAGCCTGGTTAAATATTTCACACCTCAGGCCAAACTTTGAGTGCTCCCAGTTGGAGGGAACAGCATCACCAAACTCAGCCTCGGCCATCCACACTTTGGGGTGCTGATTCCTGAACTCTCCGTGGTCTTCCTTGCAGGTGGGTCACGGATTTTTGTGTGGCAAGCAGCTTTCCTTGGAGTCAGGTTAATTCCAACCTTTTGAGCTGCAAGGAGAAGAGCCTGCACAGTGCCAGCTGCAGGAAAGGGCTCGGCTGAATATAAGATATGGAGGAATGAGAGATTCATGGCATTTTCCAGGCAGATGAATACATTATACTTTTTGATATATTTTTAAAAGCGCAGTTTTTCCAATTTATATCCATGAGGGATAAATTGCCTTTGACTTTTTCCATATAGAGTTTGTTTCTGACACTGATAAGCTCATGTGGCTGTATGAGATCAAAGCTGTAGATTAAAAAAAAAAAAAAAAGCACCTGTTTTAGGTCCCAAATCAACCCCCAAATATATGTGCTGACTTAAAATTAGGAAATTGCTCTTGCATTTTTAAAGAAGCTGTTTGAACATTCAGCCCTCATTCACTTAGCATATACAATATTGCCCATTCAGAGCCTTGGAGCCCAGTTTATTTTAGTGTTATATCAATCTGATGTTCCAGCACTGTAATTCTCTGCTAGGTCAATGCCAATCCTGTTGAGTTCTTTCAAGGTGCAATGTCTCAGTTCACAGAAGGGCAGGTGCAGAGTTAAATAATTAGCCCATTGTCATCCTAGAGCATAGGAAATTGTAATGATGACCCAAGATTTTACGGCAGAAAGGGAGCCCCAGATGCAGTGAGTGATTGAAACTGACAGATCACCACATTTACAGCAACTAAATGCAGGTCTGGAGCAATTCTGTGTAAAATTGAAGGAAAATAGTAAAGTCAATGTGTCACAAAGTACCATGCAAATGTTGTGAATAAAAGCTTCAAAGGGTACTAAAGTGCCATTGATTACCTCTGAGAGGTTCTTTAAGATCTCAAGCCCAAGAAAAAAGAACTTATATATACACTGTAATGTTAAACCATCATCTCCACATTTCTAGTAATCACCTCTTCTCCAGATGAATCCAGCCATTAGCACCCTGTCAGGGGGTTCTCGCTAAAGATACACAAGAAAATAGCAGCAAGTTAGATCCCTGCTAAAATCAACAGCATTGTGTCCTTCAAAAGCCACCAGTGGTCACCTCTGCTTTGGCAGCTAAGATTTAAAGAGGGATTAACATGTTTATTCTGAATGACGGGTTAATGTCTTCTGTATCCTGGAAGCCAGTCAGAATTCAGAAGTGGTAGGAAAATGCCTCATCACCTTTCTTTATATTTTCATTGTGCCTCCTACCACGGCTTGTTTTATAGACATAGAATCTAATAAACTAAGATCATATACTTTTGGGGAGAGGAGAAGAAAATTACATGCTTGGTTGGTAACGATAACAAGATTGCCATAGGAAGTGTGTCATTTTGAGGAGGAATTTAGAATAATGCAGGGCTCACATGGCAGGGGTATAGGGGATTTAAATCTGACAGTGCAGAATGGAGATGGGGAAGGAAAAGGGAAACCACTGAGTGTTTCCATTGTAACCTCCAAGGACTGGCATTTCTAGCTTTCAGAAACACATCCATGAGCCATGTCAGGCTGGCACACATTTTTTAGCCCTTTTCAGCCCTCTTCTAAGGCAACATGCTGAAGACAGTGAGGAAGAAGAGTAGGAGGAATGAACTGATATTAACTACAGGTAGGAATCCACATATTGGAGAGCTGTGCCATGCCCTGGTTTTTACAGTTCAAGGAAGCTGCTGGCAAATGAAAAGTGCTTTGGGGAAAAAAGAAAAAAGGGCAAGAAGAAAAAAAAAAAAAAAAAAGCTTAAATAATTGCTTCAGAGACAACAGACATCACCTTAGACTCAAATCTCCACCCAGGTACCTTACCAGGGGTCAGCTGATTGGCTGACTTGGATACAATTTGGAAGTTCTTACATGAGAACCATTGCAGCAATAAACTCATGCTGGAAGATGGAAACAGCTGGTTACAACAGCCTGAGATAAGAGTTAGACAGTGCATTTTAGTGCATTTAACATAAAACATCCTTCCATCAAAACTGCTTATCTCATCCTTCTTCATAGCACCTTTGTTGCTGTTTCAGCCCTTGAGTGGTTTCTTCCATTTGCTTTTGACACTTTGGGCTGTCCTAAGCCTGCTGAGTGATGACATTCCCTGAGCTGCTTTATGGGGAGGTGGAGTGAGGAGGAATGACAGCAAGGAGTGTTCTGGGAGCACCATTCTCTGCTTGCCAGTCTCCCATGAGCATTTCTAGGGTCAGGCTACCTTCTGAGGAAGGAAGTGAGCACCAGAGCCCCTCTGTCTGTGTGGCCAGTAGCTCTCTGCTGTTAACACATGGGCTGCATGCACTGGGACAGGGAGCAGCTTGTGTTTGCAGGGACCTCCAAGGAGAGCAGCCTGGAAACATCAGAATGCCTTTCCTTTACAGGCCCACTCTTGGGAAGTGCAGGAGGAAGCTCAGTCCAGCCACAGACTGCAGTAAGGAGGGTGCTGTCATGCAGAAAATCTTGGCAGGAGCCTTAGAGTGCTGAGCCCTCTCCCAAGCACCACAAACCAACCCAGCCAAGCGAGCGACAGCTACTAACAGGCCATCTCCAGCCTGGCCCAGATCCGAGTGTCTGCCTGAGCCAATGCTCACTAGCACTGTGCTTTACCTAGACAGAGTCAGCCAGGTGGCATTGGCAAGGAACCAAGACAAGCAGCTCATTCCTGGGGAGCAGTCTTCCATCCGAGATGGCACGTGATAGGAGATGTGGTGCTCATTGGCAGCAAGATCAGATGTGCCTTATAACAGTTTCTGAAGCTCTGGAACCAGTTCAGGCTTGAAATTTAAAGAAATTTGGTTAGCCTGTTCTGTTTTGTCTGAATAGCACTTCTTTTTTTTTTTTTTTTTTTTTTTTTTTTTTTTTTTTTTTTTTTTTTTTTTTTGCATGTGGGATCTGGCTTCAGCTTCTGTTGGGAGTGTTGAAATTCCATCACAAAAGCTGCCTCATCACTTAGCTTTTTATTATAGTCTTTCAGCACCACATGACTGTTAGTGAATCTCCAGCCATGCTGGAAATGGGAAAGAACAACCAATGGCTTTTTACAAAGTGCAAAAAACCATGTGTTTCTGCCTACAGCCACCCCCACTTGCATTTCCCCTCTCCTCCAACTACCACAAGATGGGATTAACTGGAGGTCCCTATTACTTTCAGGATGATTATTTGCAGTGGGAGGTATTTTTCAGAGTGAGTGACAGCACTGTGGTGGGAGGGAGAGAGATCCCTTGAGGGGCCTCTAATACCCCTCTTTGCATTTCCCATTCCTTAATAATCACTCCTCTGCAGGCCTGTCCTACAGGGTTGGCCTGCCTAGCCAGTAATTGCAGAAGGAATCAAAATACAAAGTATGGCAGCTGCAGGCATCCAGTGGAAAAACATCCCTGCATGCACATGCACAAGACTAAGGGGGAGAGAGAGAGGAGAGAAAGCACATTAAAGGAAAGGAAACACTTTTAGCAGGCTGGTGTGTCCTTGACCAAAGGAGACATCAAAGACAGCTCCAGTGATTTACTCTTTGACAGGCTGGCATCTCTGTGATTCACGGAGCTAATCAATTAGGTGATACATTCCCCCTCCCTGCCACCCCTTTATTTTTAACAGCTTCTTGCCAAGAGTGGAAATGCTCCAGAACTGAATGGGTAACTACATCCAGACCACGCTGAAAGACCTGACAAATATCCTCCCAGTGGATCTGCAAGGGGGGAAGGACTCTACTAAAGGGAATTTGTCACTGGGCAAGGAAGTTTAGTTCATCAACAGTGCATGACACATATTCCCAGGTCATACGAGGCAGTTTGTGTTGCAAAGCCGCACAACTCTTCTATTTAATTGGATTTAGGTCTATCCCTACCTCACCCCTTCTGTGCCACATGCAGGCTTTACAGGACATCCAGCATTTCAGATCTTCAGCCCTGTGCAAGCAAAGTGGCCTCAAGAAGCACCCTACCCTCTGAACATACATATCTACACCTAGAGACAACAATAGTGACCCTTTCTTAAACACAAAGGGGCTCTGCACCATTCCTCCCCTCCTTTTTGGGTGCAAATATGTATATACACACAGGAGTAAGAGATGCACACAACAAGCTAGATGCACTTCAGAGGCACCCACACACACAGGTAGATCCCTCAATCATTTCCATGTCTGTGATCTGTCACCTGAATCACAGTTCAAGAGCTTAGAAATGCAAGCACTCACCCTGGGTTCACACAGGCCATGCCATGTGTGCACCATCCCCAATGCATACACCACCTTTCAGCCAGTGGCTGCACTGATAACTGCTAATGGGGGAGAAATTTGTAAAAAATGCAGCATTGTTGTCTGCTTCCTCCAGGTGGGATGTAGGGAAGCAAAGCATGGCTTTACATCTCAAACCAACAGCATCTGCCATAACAAAACCCTTTAGAGCTGTTCAGTGTTGAATCCTTGACATCTAATGATCAAAAATAAAACACAACAATTCTGCATTTTTCAAGCACTGTATCAAGGGACAGCACTCTCCTCTTCATATAAAATCATCAGGTTGGCTGTCCTGCTGTAAAGTGAGAGCCACTGTCACAGCAAAGCAATTCCAGTCCTGAGAGGCACAGAGGCTGGGGAACGCATCACTCCAGGCTTCTGGGACTGAGAGCTGCAGGTGGCCCAGTACTGCAGAAAGAACCCTGCTTTTAATGTTTGTGCTTCTCTCTCCTAATTAGAAGCTACAGAAGGCTGGTCACAGTTTAGTACAGTCAGGGAGAGAGCAGTTCCAGGGTTTGGGGAATGAGCCTCTCCACACATGGGATTTTCTCTAGATCATGGTCATCCCAGGACAGGATTCTTCTCAAGGATACACATAGGGACTAAACTCTTTGGAGGCATAGCCAGAGGCTGAAAGAGTTAATCAGAGCTTGGGTGTTGAGCCAGCCATATCAGCATTTAAACATGCAGTGTTTAAAATTTCATTGAAGATAATATCAGGAACCTCTAGTCTTTGTGGCTGCAAGACATCTTTTGAGCGTGGCCACTGTAATGCTCCCCATATGAATATGCTTATGCATGGCTCAAACAAACAGTCACAAATTGATGAAAATGCCTCAGAAAAGAGCCATAGTTACCCCTGAAAAGTTGTTCTGAAAGAAAGATTTCTCCCTACTTGTCTCAAGACCCAAGACCTGACAGGAATTATCTCAGGGTAATTCTTGGTGAGTGTTTACTACTGATCTTTGCAGGAGAAACATGATGCTAAGAAAGAGGAGAGGACAGTGTTGTGCAGTGGCAGAGCACCATCAGACAGAGGTTTGTTGAGAAGGTGGGAGTCCACACAGGTTTTATCCCCACTTTTTAGCCTCATGAGACATTACATAGTTGCATGATGAAGAAATCCTCCCGTCTGGGTTCAGACTGGAGATCTCTTACTCTGGCTCATTGAGTTCAGAGAATGTAGGCAAAAAAGCTGACAGTCTTACCCCATTCACTTCCCTTCCTAGCTCAGACTGCCTTGGGCATCCTGGGGTGCCCCCAGCTGAGCCCTGGTTCCTGGCTCCCTCTTGCTGCTTGGAAGTCTCCTGTGAAAACAGAGACATTGTTGAATATTCTTTGATTTGATTTAGATGAAACCTCTCATCAGGTCCTGCTGCTCTTCATGGCAAAACACCCACAGGCAACAGAGTCTAATTTTTTACCCGTTCAGCTTCAGGCATTAATTTGCTGATTTCAAAGTGGAGATGGCATCAGATGGCAGAGTAAAGGGGGGAAAAAAGTCCTTCACCAGCTGTGAAAACTGCCCTTTTAATTTTCATGAAAAGATATGAGACAAGAACAAAAGAACTGTTCTGCTGGCTGTTTCATTCCTTACTGGTGTTGTCGACAGCAAGCATTTCCTTTCACCATTCAACTCTTAGAAGTCATTAGCTGCTGTATTTCTTTTTAGCTTCACTCCTTTCTCCTTGGTGAATTACATTCTTCTAGATATCACCTCTTCAATTCACGTTTGGTTTGTGTGGGGCAAGTTTTATCTGTTCTGCCTGTGACATGAAAATTGTTGTTTCCACTTCTCCCACCCAGGATTCTCTGTTGAGGTAAAACCTTTACCTATTTCTCTTACTGCACTTTGAGGTCTGACTTCACATATAAGACTTTCTAGTTTACATCTACACTGGATCTCATTAAAACTGTGCATCAGTCCAGATTTCTCCTCATTATAACAGTCAGAGCTTATGGGAACACAGTGATAATGAGGCCAAAGAGTATGGCTCAAAAACAATTTCTAATAGCTCATTAGCAAGAGAAGATAAGTCAGATGCCACTGTTGTTTCCCTTTAAAGATGAGAGCCATCCCCTTCCCAGCACATGGAGCTCAGCAACATTTAGTCTTCAGAATAAAGGCAAAGCTGTCTTCTTCACTGAGGTCTGTCTCACAGCCTTAGAAGTGCCCTGGACTCCTGTGTGCTGTGATAATATCTGCAGATGTTCAGGGCTCACTTAATGAGCTCAAGGCTCATTTCCCACCTTCTCAGTGTTCCCACTATACCTGGAAAAGCAGCAATACACACTGGCAGCTCAAGTGCTGGTGTTCTTTCCTCCCCTGCTTCAAGGTAGATCCACCACTGCCTGATTCTGTGTCTCTGATATTCTGCTTCCTCTCCCTCAGAGTTGCTGAGGTTTGTACATCAGCCTGACACAGATTAATTCCAAATATTCATCAAAATCTTGATGGTGGGAACCTAGCCTGAACTGGTGATGTGTCATACCCATGGAGAATTTCAGAATTCCCCCTTTTTTTACACAAATAGGCAAAACCAGAGAGAAGTGTTCAAGCTTGCAAACAGGCTTCAAAAGAACTCACCTTGTCTTTTTTCTTCTTCCCCTTATGGGTAACATCCAGCAGGAGCTACTATTGTCTTGGAAGTGTTATCAAGAGCTACCAAGCCTTTCAGCTGCAAAGGAGCAGACTGAAAGCCGTTGCCTAGGTTTACCCTACCCTTACCCAGGCAAGGTGCCTAAACATAATGGAAAATCTGTGAAAACCAGCAAGCAAGGACATTAGAATTTGTGCACTGATATTATTGCATTGCTGGGACATTTCTCAGGATGAAGCCATTCACACTGTAAAATATCAGTGCACTAAAAGCTCAGGAGGAGCCTCATTGCATTGACAGTCTGGCTCATGTGTTCTTATCAGCTACTCACAGTACCTATCAGAGAAAAGTCTATCATCAGTGGTATTTAATGCTGAACTTTTGGCTCAATTCTATGCAGGCTCAAGATGCTATATTTTGACAGAGTTGCAAGAGAAGCTGTTTCTGCTTCTCAAGCTGGCACCAAGGGTGCCTCTTTTGCATGGGTGATGTCTGACCATGGAAGGACTGCAGAGTGATGATGCCACAATTATGGAGTGCCCCATCCTCAGGAACAGCGTGGCTGCCACCATCCATCAGGCTCAAACTCCTGTGCTGCAGCTGCAGGGCAGTGTGGGAGCTGCTTGCTTTGGGTCTCTGCATGTGGCTGACAGAGCTGCCCAGCTGAAGTGGGAAGGTGTCATCTCCCCTGGAGGAATATGCTCCTCAGTCAGAAGCAGGAACAAAACTATATTTGAAAGCATTTTATTTTTAGCTTATCATTCATAATTCCGCCTGTGCACGTCACAGTGACTCATGCTTTGTTCCTTCTTCCTTGAGCTGGTGGTTGCAGAAACAACACAATTCTTTGTTTACTGCATGGTCTCTCCATTTGAGGGCTTGTTGCAGTGAGGTTTGGCTCTAACAAGAGCTTCTTCTCAACCAAACAGTTTTGCCATGAGAGGTTGGATAAAAGCCTGCTTTTTTCCCCAAAGGAGTGTGGTTCTGGTGAAAAGCAGATGCAATAAGTGCAGAGGCAGAGGTCCCAGCTGTCTGAAACAGAAAAGACCTCCAAATGAAAAAGGAGATATTAACACAATGGAGAGGAGCATCAAATCTGGTTCCTCACACCACTGCCAAGCCCTCAGCAGATGTTCAGTCCAGATGATTCCCCAGAACATCTGTGCCATATCCTTTACCTGCTGCAAGCCTCAAAATGTCACCCTGCAAGACCTCGCCATAAATTTCAAACCTTGTGTAGAAAAGACAAAACCTTCCAAACAGTGGTATGTTTCAGAGAAAAATGAGCGACTGAAGGGAAAGAAAGGAGCAAACAGCTTTTAATAGATACCCCATATGTTCTACATGCTCTGAAACTGACTTTTCCTAATGCAAAGCCATGGCACTGTGCTGACAACTAGCGTTTTTTTGTACCCTGAAGCTCAGGGCTCACCTAAGCTTTCTCTGATCCCTCCAGTGAGCCATTAGTGCACCAACTGTTGTGAGGTTGTTTTAGCAACAGTTTGAAAAGTGATTTTTATGAGCTGTTTATTACCTTCTCAGATTTATTGTGTTCCATTCAGACTGATTATGTGGGGGGAAAAAAATCTCTTAAAAAACATGAACTAAACCAAACCAAACCAAAAAGGCTATATGTCTTTTCTTCCTTTTTTTGTTTTCTTTCCCCTACACTTTTGGAACAAATGTCAGAATTAATTTAAGTCAACATTGTGAAAAGCAATAATTGGTCTTGAATATTTCAAAGTTTGAGTATTTAAATTAAGGTTCTTGTGAGTGAATTTAGTTGCAGGAGGTGATTTGTGGATTCATTCCCAGTGATTACAAGGTGATTACCTGCTCCTTTCTGTCTCAGGAATCTGTCTGGGGCTTGACATGCAAAGGTGGATACACCATACACTTTTAGAGCTTGATGATGTTGATGAGAACTTCTCCACAGCCCAGACCTGAAAAGTTGCCAGGTGTTGCACCAAGCAGGGGTTGTGGGAAGGATTTCTTCTCCAACGATGTGGGGCTATGCAAATTGACATCAAACTGCTCAGAGGCATCTCAGCTGGATGGTAAGGAGAGTTCTGCTGCCAATAGCACCAATCTCCATGGTTGAGCTTTGGATAAAAGCTGCTATGTTGACAAATTAAGAGTCTTTTTCCTCCATTTATTCTATATTTTCTTGTCATGGCTCCAGCCACAAATTTCAGCAAAATTCCAATTTGTGCTACAGTTAGGAAGTGATTGTTCAAGCAAGTACATGTGCAAAATAGGTACCTGGCTGCCAGTCCCCCAGCACAGCTCCAACCAGCCCAGCACCCATTTATCCCAGCTTCAGTGGCAAGGGAGTTACCCCACTCCTCATGATGCTTGTGGGAGCCAGTCCACTGACTGTAGAAAAACCTCTGGGAATTGCAAGACAAAGTCCTAGGAAATCCAGTGAGACTGGAAGCTGGACACACAGCAGAATGTTTTCCCTTTCCCCTGGCAGCCAATGAGAGGAAAGCCCAGGAGGATTCTTTGCCAGCTGTGGAGTAGGAGGGGAATGTGGTTCCTGTGCAGGGGTGAACAGGGCACGTGAGAGCAGCCTCCTGCAAGGAGGAGGTAGCCAGCCTTCATGGGATTAAACAGATCCCCTGGCTGTGCGAGGCACCACTGTGTTTCTGACTCATCTCTCCTCTTGTGGATTTTTCCTTCTTTTTTTTTTCTTTTTCTTGTCTCTCCATTGACTGAAGGGGCCACGGACAATGAACTCTCCATCAGACCTAAAAAAATGGGTTCTCTTAGGTGTAGCTGTGATATGAAGACAGAAATTAATATCTTCAGTCTTCACAGTACTTAATATCCATCCATCAGCTTTAAAATCAGCTGTGTATAATAAATGCAAGAAGCTAAACATCTTGCTGCTGAGATAGTTGTCACCCAGGCAAGACAAGCCTCCTGTCAAGGGCTCATTTGTTTGATTCCTCTAAAGGCCAGATGCAGCCCAAAGAATCTGAGAATTCAGAGATTTGCCCTGCTGCCTTGTTACCCTGCATGATCATTTCTGATAAGTGTTCTTGTTTAATCACTTCCCTGCATAAAGCCCAGGGTTCTCTTATATTTGCCTGTGTCATTTTAATAAAAGTCCATTTGGGAGGACGCTGGGGGTGGAAATGAGTTGACCAAGGTTAAGTAACAATTGTACAAAATTGTTTTGACATTACGTTAATATCTGCTAGTGTATTATCCTCAATTTAAAGTTAATCACCAAAATTACCATTGCAGTCCCCAAAATCTAATGAAATAAGATTTGTTGAGGTGTGAATAATACAGAAATTGAGAAGCACGCAGTCACTATAAAAAAAATAACCGAAATAAACTGCTGGTTTTAACTCTCAGAGTGCTCATATAAACTGAGATGAGTTCACAAATTATAACATAGTTTTAACACCTTGAAATTGTGGCAGGGACTGAGCAGGGTGTGGAGCAGAGTGTCCTGCCCGTGGGTTTTTGAGTGCACAGCAGGGTCCCACTCCTGTCCCAGCTCCTGGACCATGGCTGGACACTTCAAGCTAATAAACATGAATTGGTGCTTTAATGGTCAGTGGGTTTCACCATGACTTGGCTGTGCTAGGATGAACATATCTGATCTGGGAAGATGAAGACAGACCACTGCTATCATGAAAAAGCTTAAAAAAAAAAAGATTACCATAAATTCTAATAAAAAAACAGTGGGGAAATATTAGCACAAGGAATGAAAAGAGATGGAGGAATCTGTTTGCCTCTTGTGTTACACATGAATGAATATGGAGAAAATAAAGGAAGAAACTGTCTATGACAGTCTGGTCCACAGCTCACTGTTAGCTAATTTAGATAAAACAAATACAAAAATATTTTTTTAAAAAATAAGCCAAATCCATACTCACACAGAGGCTTGGTGCAGAAAGAATTCAAAGATAAATTGTGTGCTACTGGGAGAAAGTAATAATAGCTATTTTTGTAATATTGGAAAATGGGAAATTGTGGTGGATTTGAGCAAGGGTTTCAACCACAGCAAGAAAATATATAATAGTTAGTTCTGAGAAAGGGCACACAAGCAGCACACCTAGAGGCTTGTGAGTGGGTTATAAGGGGAAGGGTGGAACAACTGCAGCAGGCTTGGCTGGAAGGGAGTCAGGGACAGAGCTGTGAGCATGGCTGGGTGGCTCAGGGCGTGTTTGCAGGGACTATGATGCTCTCTGCTTCACCTGTGCCATCTCCAGTCCGGGGAACAGGCACAGAAAGGAGGAAACAGGTGGGAAAAGAAAGAGAAGATAAAGACAAAAGGACCAAAGAAAGGAATGGAGGAGAAACCAAACCCAGACAATTGCCACAGACATAACTAAAAGTTGTCGCAAATTACAGAGCAGTAACATTTTCTTATGTCCAGTGAAGTACAAAAAAGACAACACAGAGGAAAGAAGAAGCAGCCATTGATGATCCATTTTTTGATCCTCTCTTCACACTCCAAACTGGCTAACTTACTGGGACAGGCAGTAAGAATCACAATTTTTGATAGAAAACTCCAATTTTCATGTGCAAAATGTATCCGTCTGCATTTGCATCTAGTTTTCCTAAGGGTGAGTGTACAGAGATCTAGTCAGTCACGGCCCAACCTGTTCTGGCACAGTAATTGCAGCCAGTTTTGTGGATAACAAGTACAATTTCAAGTGAGGAAACAAGCTTGAAGGAGACTGAAGACCTGATCCTCTGTTTGCCTCAAAAAGCTACAGAATAGCTGCATTGTTGGCTTTAATAAATTCCCCATGGAGATTTCATATCCTCTCTAAAGTGGTTCCACAAAATCCTGTTTTCAGCTTCTTCACCTACCATTATCTGTAAAATGATCCTTGTTCTTCTGGTGTTGGGGTTTTTGCTGTGACATCCAAATGAGAATGTTTTGATTCACAGAAGAATTAAAGATGCTTTTCTCTTGAAGTTTTTCGTTGTACAATGGAGCCAAAAATCTATCAGGACAAAATTGATAGCTGTTGCTAGAAATAAGAGAAAAGTGCCCAGGCATAACATAATCAGTTTGTGGACACCGCAGAATTTCAAAAGGAAAACTAACAGACTGAATTATCCCACAAGTTACTAGGGTTGAAATAAAACCATTGCCACAGTGGTTAAGAAGGAGATGAATTTTAGAAGCGCTGGTAAAACAGAGAACCTTCCTTCTGAAACTCCCAAGTTCAAAGTACCATGAGAAAATTGAGCTAGGGGACGTGTCTTCTTCTGGCTAGGTGTCATTAATGCCGAGCTGTGTGTGACAATGTCACCCTCTTGTAGCTAGGAAAATAACTGCAAGTGTAAGCCTTGCAGTGGCACAACCACCCATGGCCACATCAAACTGCCTGCAGCCAGGCCAGACCTTGGAGGACAATTAGCCCCAGGCTGGGCTAATTCTGGAGTGCAAGAAAGGATTGCAGACTCTGAGGGGTCAAGCTGAGACCTGGGATCACGAGCACAAAACAAATATTCAACCACAAGACAACAAAAGAAATAAAAGTTAAAATTTAAAAAAAAAAAAATAATCTTTTGATTCAACGGCTGTTACAGGCAGGGATCACAAAGAGCCCCACAGTGCTGAGCTTCTTGGACTGAATTAGCCAAGGGGCTGGGGATGTTAGAGGGAGCAGCTTCAGCAAAACAAAAAGAAAAGACAAAACTGTTCTGGTTACCTTAATCCAAACATGAGACCACAGACACCAGGATTGGTTTAGTAGATTCATGATTTAAACTCCTCTCATTTTAAAGCGTCACACTTTAACTGTCCCAATGCAACTGAATATGTTCCATGGGTTGATACCTAATTCCAGCAGGGAAGAGTTAAGCTCTTCCAAACTGAGCTATTAATGTAGTTAAGTCTTTCTATTGCACTATCTCTCAGAATAAATTCCATTTCTAACCTGGTTTTGTTAGCATATGAGTTTTCCAAACTCCTCCAAATCAAAATGCCCACTGCTTCTTAGCAGTTGCTAATCAGACAAGATCAAACACTGTGGGAACCTTTGCTTTATCCTTAACACAACCATCTTGCTTTTAATTGGCAAAGGCTTTGTGGACAGACTGGTGCCTGGTCAGACATTGCTGTTTGTCCTTTTCTGATTAACAATCTCAGCACTCTCTGCATTTTTGTTCTCTTCAGAGGCTTATGGGAGGTTACTAAGAAACCTGGGATTTCTTATAAGACTGTTTTACAATACTACTTAAGACACATAAGATTATTTAATGATTCAAGTTTATTTGCTATGCTTGTAACTAAAATTCCAAGCTCTACCTTCCATGTAGAGGTGATTGCTTTTAAAGATTGTCATCAGCCAGTGACAGCACTTTCCTGAGCAATCCCAAACTTCTCATGTGCCCTTTGGGCACATTCAGGCTGTTTCAGCTCTACCTTCAACAAGCCTGCACTCTGTGTGGATGAGCTTGGCTTAGCCTCTTCCCACAGAAAACACATCATCTGCACACTGAACTCGGGCCAGACTCACAGAACGGTTCACAAAGTGTTCACTTGGCCTGAAGCTGGGATTTGTGTTTTCTGAGCCAAATTGTAAGAGAAGCAGAGAGGCTTTCTAGCTGGGGGTGTGCCAGGCAGGTTGTGGAAGTTACGAGCAAGTGCTGAGGCTGTTTCAGACGTCCTTTTCAGAGACTTAGCAAAGCGAAAGCCCTGAGAACTGAAATTCTCATGTAGGTGCCCAAGAACTGAAATTACAGCTCCACTGCTTTTCACTCTGGGATGTGGCTGTCAGCTGGGGCTCTTTTGCACATAACCCCAGGTTTGCTGGTACTCATCTGGGGCCCTTTTGCACATAACCCCAGGTTTGCAGGTACCTCCTGAGTCACACGTCACTTCATTTTGGTTTGTGGTGAGGATGCTTTAGAAACAAGGAGCAACCCCTGCTCACAGCTGTCCTTAGCCATCTCTCCAAGTTACTTTGCAAGCTCTCTGGCTTCTCCAGAGACCCTGGGCTGCTTTACTAATAGTTTCCATTGCAGCCTGAGAGCTGCCTGAGCCACCATCCAGTGCCCTTAAAGGAAGGATTAAAGGGTGCCTTAAAGCTCTGGGCTCTGGTGTGTGCTCTGCCCAAGCACTCCAGTGCTTTCTTGGGCTCTGTTCTCTCTCCTCTGCCTTGTCCTCACCCCTCCTTGAAGTTTCTCGTGTTTCACCTGCAGGATCCAGGTCTTTCTAGTCTGAGAACATAAGGCATTGAGATGCTCAAAACCAGGGGAACACACTGGCCAAGGGAATTTACAGGTTCATCCCCCAATGAGCCTGAGATTTCATGGCAGAGAAAGACAAATTAGATGGGAAAAAGGAGCTTGAAGCATTTTTAGTCTTGAGGTGAGTCCTGCTCTGTGTCATTGGCCTAGTATACTCCACTAAGGGGAAAAAACAGATTATTCCTGATATAAATCTAGGATCAACAGTAACAGACTTTTCATATTGGATATATTAATCCATTTTCTGTTGGTCATCTTGCTTGAGGTTTTCTAGACAAGAGACCTGTGTAGCTTGACTGGCTGTGGGGGAAAGAGGTTAACACTGAAGACTACAGAAGTTTCTGCAATTAGACAATTTCTCTGTAGCACAATGTAGGCACCAGGCTGACCTCAGAGGCCTTTTTTGCTGTTGCAGAAGCATACTGGACAAGTTTTCTCAGCAGCTGTGCATTAGTGTTCCATATTAAATGGCCTGATTATGCATTACAACAGCTTCCCTAAGATCTTCCCATCACTTTGGATTTCTTCACGGCAACTTTCTTTCTCTCCTTCTTTTCCCTTGCCTCCAAGGGGTGTTTTGTAAATATGTGCCATCCTGTGGGAAAGCAGATGGGGGGAATCATAGAAGTCGTGCTTTAGGGATTCGTAGGAAGATTGTTCTGTCCTTTTCTCAAAAAAGGAAAAAAAAAAAAAACGAAAAAAAAAAAGAAGAAAAGCATTTGTCTCATATTTCTTTTCAGGACAAGAGGTCTCAGGCTCTGGCAGTGTGGGATTCACAGCCATGGGAAAGATGGAAGTGGGCACTCACCACAGTATCTGAAGAGAGAAAGAAGAGATTTTAAGACCTTATGATACAGCTTAATTTCTATTACAATTGTTTTGATGCACCACTTTTTTATATTCTTGTTAATCCCTCCAACCTGTGTTCTCTCCTGCCACACAACTGCAAGTTCAACATGTGATGTATTTCTGGTTACTGAAGTAAAGAGCTCATAGAATAAATTTGGGGAGATGGAGCAGCTGCCCAGGAAAGGACACACAACTTCTCAGCTGAGGGCAGGGACTTGCAGGCCAGCAAAGTGGCCCAGCTGCTGGGATCACTTCACTCCTCTCCTCAGTTCCCTCTGCTCACTAAAAAGGCTTGTGCAGGAGGATCTGTGGTTTAGAGTTGCTGGATAAACAGAGGGGTTTTTTTGACTGGGTTTTCGGGTAGATTCCCCCCAAACTCTAGCTGACTTTGACTGTAAGATGAGTTGCTGGCTTTGATCCCCTCCTGCTATAAATTTCTTCTGTGTTGCTAGCAATGGTTTTCTTTCTCTCTTGTGCTATTTCTAGAGGGAGTGTGAGGACTGTAGGTCTGGTGTGAGCAACTAGCAAAAGCCGCATTCTGATGAGACACGTTTAGTTTTCCAATTGCTTTCTGGGGTAGCTGGAGTGTCTGTGCTTTCTTAACTGAGGTGTGATGCTCTTTGTCATGGAGGAAAAGGAGCTCAAGCTCCTCTTCAGCTTGTTACACCCTTATCCTGTAATCAATAGCTTTCATCCCCACTTGCTATATGGGCCCCAAAAGTTTTTGAGTGGCATGATGAATTTTCTTGCAAGAATTTATGGCTTTGTTGCTCTCATAACTACCTGTTGAGAGCCCTTAGAAGTGGTCTGTGGATCCCAGGAGTCCTTAGGCAGCAGACTGAAAACTTGGTCTGCAGTTGTTTGTGAGTTAAGCTCAGAGCCTGAGTATTTTGGCTGACTTCTGAGCTTTGTTTCTTTTTTCCCTCTTCTCCCCAAAGCATGCACCAATCCCAAGGGACCTGGAGATTCACAGTCTAATTTTAAGCAGCTAAACTGAACCATGTGTTTTTATAATGGTGTTGCAAGCTTTTTGGAGCCTGAAACACAGCAGGAGGGTTAAGTTCATACAACCCAAAAGCATATTTGTTAACCTGGCCTTTGTGTTTAATGTGAGCAAAAGAGTTTTTAGGAGGAGGTGAGGGGAATGCAGCACCACTGAGTTGGCTGAGACGTGAGGGCATGAAAGAAGCCCTCAGATCCTAGGGACAGGCAGGGGACAGGGGCTCTCCAAGCAGAGAAACACTGAAAAGCCAAACTGCTCAGGCTGAGACTGATGATGAACCAGTGTATTTTAAAGCTGGTGTGTATCTGTTATGTGTACTCTGCTCTGAAGCTGGCACACTGCAGATTCTAGGAGCAACTTGTTCACAGTTTTAAGGGGGGAAAACCCACAACAATACTGAGTGTTAGAGGCTTTTTAGACTTGTGGAGAAAGTGATGTAACAAGATCCAATGTCTCTGTTTGTCTAACATTGATTTCCAATTGTGAAACAGGCTGAATGTTTTTAACAATGGGATGATGAACCCCTGGAACAGTTGCCTAAGGGATGAGGCAAGCTCTCTGTTATTTAAATCCAATATATCAAGTTCAGATCACTTTTTTGAAAGTGGCATTCCAGCTCAACTAGAAGTTCCTGAGCTCAGTATAGAAAAACCAGGTGAATTTTTACACCCAGAGCTAAGTGGGAGGTCAGATTAGAAGATTGTGATAGTCTTTTTTTACCTTCAGAGTTGAAATCCTTGAGCATATAAAAGTGAAATCAAAGAGATGAGAAAGGTCTTAGGGCCAAATATTGCCTGCCAAACCCAATTACCAGAACTGCAGTTCAAAGTGATCTGTGCCTTGCTGGGCTAGAAGCATTTGACCACTGATTGTGGCAAAGGATGTAAGTGTTAGGAGAAGTGACAGGGCAGCAGGAAAGCAATGTCAAGTTCAGGAAACCTGCACTTTCCCCGCACAGAGAAGACTGGAGAGACTCATGAATTGTCTTAGGCTAAGTTAGGTCTGTGTTTCAGAGGAGAACCTCCCAGAAGCGATCAGGACTCCGTGTGCTCATGGTGTGGCTGCAGAGAACAGGAGCAGGAGTTCCAAACACGTCACAAGGATGGGCTCTGAGCATGAGTAAGGATGAAATGAGAGATGGGCAGCTAATGGCAAAACTATGATGTGGCTTGAAGCCCGTGCTTCCTCTCCCACCACTGCAGAGGTGGCACAGAGCAGGTAAACTCACACCTCCAGTATTTCCCTGTGATCCCTTGTAGGACAGGGCAAAGGGCCCTCACTCCCCAGTGCAGAGAGAGGAGTTAAGGAGTGCTTGCAGCCCAGCCTGCCTTGTATCCAATGCACTGCATGCATACAGGTTAGGAATTGTTTCTTCCCTAAGGAATGAGCCCAGGTTAAAAATAGCTGCCTGCTGCCTCCTTCCTGCTTTCCAAGGCCGGAGATCACTTGAAGTGCTGGCAGTCATTTTTAATGTGGAAATGTGTAGAAGCCAAAATTGTCTGGCATCTCCTGCCAGTATGGGGAGCTCTGGGGACAGCTGGAGGGCAGACAGTGGAGTCTGGTTTTCTCTTCACCATGGCCTGGAAGGAGAGGGTAAGAAGTTCACTTTGGAGACAGCTTCTCCCATTCCAGCCTTGACTCTCTGCTGAGCTTGTTAATGAAGGGCCAATTAACACTGGGTGGTTTTGTTATGTGGCACCCGGAGCTGGATCAAGATAAAATATTTTCAAGCTGCTACACTACAGGCAAACTGAGCCTGATACTCTGCCTGGTGTAGGGGACAGCCTCCTGAATGTGCCACCAACTCCCTGTTACCTGGTGGCCTAGTACAACAAGTGACATGATTGGAGGGTTATATGGCAACCCTTTGTCTATCCCTGCTCCTCTTCTGTGGGATTATATCTGTAAAGAGCATGTAAAACTCAAAGGGTTGAAAATTTAGGACCTAAATTACTGCATGGATGCTTTCTCATTAATTCTCAGCTTAGGGCTTGCAGGAATTTGCCACCATTTGGGAAACAGGGGCACAGAGAGCTGGTACCACATGATGATTCCCTCATTGCCTGCTGACCTGGAGGACTGAATAAAGCCTAGAATGGCACTGTAAGTAATGATATGTTCTTGCATTTTGCGATGAAATAATCAGGATTAAGCCCAAAGGCATGATTAAAACTATGCAGCTCATACTGTGGTGTGAAGAGGATGAAAACAATCAGGTATTTACTTACTGAAGACTTAATGCAGTGGGTTTTACTCTGACTAATCAAAGCTCTTGGGGTGGGCAATGTTTGTCAGACCTTGCCTGAAAGAGATGGAGATTTCTGGTCTCAGTGCTCGCAAGGAGAGAAGGAAGGGGGAATACAAGAATATAACAATCTCCTGCACCCCAGATGTCAAAAACTCTGTGAGGGATGTGTTGTTTGTGTTTCTAGCCTACAGATATCCACACAGACATGATCAATCACTGATGGATGGCGCTAAGAAGGTGAGAACTTTGTCTTATCTGATGACTCCAGCAGAGAATGATCTAGGAGATGGTTATTGAGGGAGTTTAATTGGAGCCTGAAGGGAACTGAGAAGCTGTGACCTTCTATCCATATTATCAAGGCCATTGCCACAGGACAAGGCAGGAGCTGTCACCAAGCAAACTTCATCCTCCAACAGCTTGAAAATGAGCCACAGTTTTCTTGATTTCAGACCTTTTGAGCATGAAGTTTTTTCTGCCCCCAATACAACCCTGTATGTCCTTCCCTGCCCATCAAATGTAGCTGTGTCTTTGCTGTGCTGGCATCTGGAGCATCCTTTCCAAGGTGCTTTCAAGCCCTCTCAGCTCTTCCCTTCCTCAGCTGCCGGAGCAGTGTGTGCCTTCAGGTCTTTGGCTTAGCCCTTCTCCCTTGTCTCCTCCCAGCCTCAGTGATTCATTATAAAAAATGATCCAGTTTTCAGAAGTCACGAGGTTCTGTGTCTTCCACTTAATTATTGTTTTATTTTAATAAGCAATTATGTTTTGAAGGCACCTCAGGGCTCCAGGCGTTCACCACTTATCACCTGCTGAGTGATTTAAAACTAGTGAAGCACATCCCATTTACAGGTTGGAATAAGGCCTGAATCCTATCAGCAGACAAATGAGTTCAGAAATACTCCATGTTTGTAACTCATTGCTGATGGTTTCATCTCCTGGTCCTCAGAGAGGGGCTGGTTATGTGCTGGAGGGATGTCTGTTCCCTTGCTGTTCTGATAAGAAGCAAAGGGTTCATTAGAGGCTGTGAAAGGGAGAAGACTATCTCTTGGCTGGTTTGTGCAATTTACTTTGCCAAGTTTCTTCCCTGAGTCTCCCTTCACTACACACCACAAAATTCCAGCTACTAAATCAACCCACAGCTCTGGTATCCCTCACGTGAGATGCAAATCTGCTCCGTTGTGAGTTGTAAGAGCAGGAAGCCTGTGAGTCTCAGCTCCAGAACTGATACAGAAAATAAATACAGTCTCACAGGGCTGAGGTATTAGGTGCAGTTGTTGGTTTGCCTTCAGGACTTGTTATTCCCTACCAAGAGGCCATTTGTTGAGCCCGCTTCAAGAGCAGGGAACTCACTAGATGTAGCAATTCAGAGGAATAAACCCTGAGCATTCCCAGAGATTGGAGGATGTCCTGAGAAGCACCACCTTGAAGAACATAGACCTGTGTAATCAATGCTTACTCCTGAAGTTTTTACAGCCTAATGGCTTGGTTTTTGTCCTCCCACATCTCCTTGACTTCCAGGTGGCACAGTTGGAAGCTCGTTTGAAAACAGAAACCCATTATATCTTTATTTTTATGTTATGCATTAAAAATACAACCCAGGCCTGCACTGATCTCCTCACTGTGCATGGTAGAGCATCATTACTGACATTATCCACAGTGTTAGTCAGCACATGGGCCATATGCTCCAAGGTGTGCATTCTCCAGAGATTACATGAGTCATTTAAAGACTCCGAGGAGTTTTTAAATGGGTTTAAATGCCAGGGGAGATTTAAAGGCACTGTAACCCACACCAGCCCTCAGCTGCCAAGGGTGCCAGCATAATCCTTGGAGGAATGCTCTCACACAGTGCACATGGGTTTCCTGAGCTGGGAAACCTCAGGGAGCAGAGAGACCCACTGGGAGCCAGTGGTTGATGTGACAGGGTACCCTTGCAGGGCTACAAAAAAAGACTTTGGGGAGAAAGGAGAAATGGGGAATGAGCTGAGGTGAAAGTGAATGTGGGGTCCTTACTGCAAAGAAATGTTTCCTTCCCATTTGCTCTCTGATATATCCTTGGGGATTCATTTTCCATGCTGAAGATGCTTATTTAAAACAGTCGTTTCTTTGAATAAAGTAGGGGGATAGGAGATCACAGTGAAATATGCTACAAATGTGTTCCCTGAGGTGACTTGAGCTGTTCCTCCTTTTGTTCCAAAGTTCCACCCTCTTGGCCCATGTAGGCGATGTGTCCTGGCCACTTTCTTTTCCACAGCCAGAAATGAGGACAGCATGCTTTCTTTTTGGAGAAACACAGCCATTTCTAAACAGCAGTCAGCCTGAATTACATGTCAGAGCAGATCTTGTTGTGTTCCTACCTGTGCATCATCTGAATAGACCCAATAAAAAGCCTCATTTCTCTTTATTTCCTTGTGATTTTACCTCTCCTGTCCATTTGACCTTCTGTTGTCATCCTCTATTTCTTTCTGGCCCAATGTCTGCTCTGATTTAGAAACTGATGGCTCCAGCACATCTCTCAAAGGGAGAGCAGGACATCCAGAAGAGTCTCTGTGTCAGTGTCTGGAAATGTGGAGCTTCCAGGGGCTGTTATTTGCTCTGTACCTGCTTCATCAACTTCCCTGGAGCTGGGCTGGGATGCCTCAGATCTTTTCTTCAGTCCTTTTGGTGTTCTTAGCTTAGATTTGGATTATAGCTCAGCAATGTTTGCTTGCCACATCCCCACCAGGCTGGGAACAGCAATGCAACAAATTCAGCAGAGCTTGGTAATAGGATTTGACCCAAATCACAGAGGGGAAAATGAAACAGCTCTGCAAAAACTGAAATTCCTCTGGATGATAAATTCTATTAGAGGCAAATAAATACAAAAGCCAGGTATGAAAGGGGCATATTCTGATTTTTCTCTCGTCTTAGTGTGATTTGAGCATAATTTGATGGGGCTCAGCTAAGCAAGCAGTGCAGAGACCCTGAGGAATGAGGCTCTGTTTGCTGAAAAGTCAACATCATGCCTCCACAGCAGTAGGAGAAGAGGTGTGAATGAGATTGCATAGAATAAGATCCCTTTCTCCCTGTTGGAAGCTTAAAGAGATTGGAAATGCACTTGAAACCAAATAGAATGAGCTGGACTTGCAGACTGTGTAGGCATTTTGATTTTTCTTACCCTTCTCTGGGGCAGAGCTCAATGAAGACATCAAAGAAGATGCCTTCAGACAGATTTGTGAAGATAGGACTGGGCTTTGAACCAGCATGCAGACCTGCTGGCCAGAGATGGTCTGAGGCAAAATTAAGGAAATAAATAGCAAACTAACTCAGGTAAAGTTGAGAAGTACCAAGAGTTTCTTAGGTAAAGATATCCAACTGCTCATTACCAGTACTTGGCATATGATCTATCAATATTTATGAGCACATTCCTGCTTGATGTAGGGTCTATGCATTCTCTCCAGTCTAGTTAGCTTGTTTCCCTGCAACTAGAAAGCAAAATTTCATAGAAATAAGACATTTTTCAGACAACTGAAGGATTCCCTGGCTGCCTGGAACTTGATGGGAGAGTGAAATGCTAATAATTCAATTGGACAGGCTTTTAGGGCTGAATTAAGGAGCAGCAACCACAATTCAAGTGTGGAACTCTTATGTCAGTTTATGCCTGGAAAGTCAGAATTTGCAAATGTAAGACAGAGATACAGAGCCTGGCCTGCCTAGTGATGGCAAAAGCTGCATTCCTGAGTTGCACCAGAGCATGGGCCAAAGGCCACCGAAGGTGAGGCCCTTTAGAGTTATCAAATACAGATATTGGAACTGCAGGTGAGCTCTGGTGATGGTGAATCCATCCTCCTTGCACTTGTCCCATTGAGGCAATGCAAATTTATTTCCTGGAACATTTCCTTGAGTGTTTTCTTTCTTGTTGCTGCTGGAGTGAGGTGACATTTTTCATGCTTAGTCTGGTGGATGTGCCTGAGGCAAGGCTGAAACTTAAGTCCTCCATCTCATCTCTTTCTCCTGTTCCTATACAAGTCTTGGGCTGGGGGATGAGCCATAACTCAGCCGTGTTTCCAAGCCACAGGGGAATGGCTGGAAATTAGAGGGACACCTTGACAGAAGAGCCATTTGAAGGAATATTAATTATCAGGCAGCAATTTCTGGACAATTGAATCACAACTCCAGATGTTCCCATTCTGACTAAATGCTTTAGCAAAAATGTTTAATTGATTGCTATCTTGTGAGCTCTGTGTGTGTGTGATAAAACCCAAGACTGCTGAGCTAGAGGGATTGTCTGATGATAGCAACAGAGTGCACTGAGTGTTTCTTCACCTTTTTAAACTTCTGCTTTTTTATCATAGGGAATCGAGGCCAGGTTCAAAAATATTCTTTAATTTATGATCTTTATTGTAGTGTCATGGTGCTGATTGAAGTCACTGGGCCCCACTGTACATGGATGCCTTTAAATAAAGAGACATCTGTGTTTGGACTGAAAGGCCTCTGAGTCATGTTTAATGAGGGACTTCAGATTCAAGGCCTTCTTGATTTCTATGTATCTATAGAACAAGTGCAAGGACAGGAGGGCAGCTGAAAGAAGAAATAAGCCATTGAGATAAAATAAAACCAACCTGAGCTTTTTCCCCAGGCTGTAATTGTACCAGAGCTGAATTTCAAATAAGAAATTATTTCCTTTTTTTTTTTTTTTTTTTTTTTTTACCTGGCCTTTAATCTCTAACCAAATTCAGAAATGTCAGCCAGTATAAGGATGTTGTACCTGACGTCTTGGGGGCGGAGGGGTCTCAAAGCACCACAAGTTCAGGAAAGATGGATAATAGGTAAAGTGACACTTGGCAATGAAATTATAAAGTCTCAAATATTTGGCTTGTGTTTCTGCAGCTGGATGGGAAGAGCTTTTTGTTGCAGACCACATCCAGATTCTCATGAAATCACAGCTAAGTGAATCATTTTCATTTAAGTGAAAACTGGCATGACCCTAATGGAGATGCTTCTCACCAAATTGTTCTTTTTGTGATGATTAGTGGATTGGTTGTGAGTTTGATCCAAGGTGGTTTCTCACTGAGGAAAGCACATTGATTTCAGTGGAAACATCCTTGACGTTTAGGTCCCATTCTTTTCCCATACAACAAAAGCTAAACTGAAAGTAGTAGAGGAAGTAAATTAGTGCCACGCTTCTAAAAACAGGAATGCTTCTGCCAAAAGTATAAGAAGTACTTAATGGACAAGGTTTCTGTGAAAAGAAAAAAGCCATATTACCAAGCAATACTAGTGTGTTGTCATGAGAACAATTTCATGTTTTTTTTGTGCCTTTCCTCTGCAGAGTTTCAGTGCATGAAATTCTCTTGTGTTAAGAACTGTTACGAAGACCTCAGTGCTGCCCATGACCATGGGAAAAAGGCAGATTTAACAAGGGGAAGAGACACGAATGTGGTGTGCTGAAATACCCAGCAATTTATTCCTTGGTGCTTGGTTGTGCTGAATGCTTTTGTTCCAGCTGGGGTTGCTCATCTGTGAGCAACAAACCGATGGCAGAAAGTGCCTGCACACAACCTTTGTGTTTCTTCATTTGTGGCTTCAGAAGGTTCACAGGTCACTTGATTGCAGGCACTGTCTGGATGTGCCAGTCTGTGCCAGAGCTGAGGTGTGTGGAAACAGGTAAATGAAAAGGAAAAGCCAATTTGAGACTAACTGTAAAGCAGAGACTTAATTGTTTTAATATGTAGGAATTTAGGGGTTATTAATGTGCTGTTTTTAAAAATAGCTTCTATATTTTAGCTCTCAAAGGTGGCTGGTTCCTAGGGATTAATGACAGGGGCCATTCTGCCAAGGTGTGTAGGCTGATTTTGGGGAAGCTTCCAGCCAGCCTGGATGGAGGCTGATGTCTTGCAGGCTCCTTAGAACACCCTGGCAAGGGGACACTTCCTATTATACTTGGCCTCTAAATGCTACAGATGAACTGTTGCTTTTTCAAGACCGTCCTAATCCTGCCAGCTCAAAGGGAGCAGCACCTCTGGAGGAATCCGAGATGCCTTGGCACCCCTGCTAAAGGACAAACTGAGTAAGTTTCCTTCTGAGAGCACTGCTGCAAGCCTTCCTGGCAGCAGGGTTTATGGAACAGTGGCTATTTATGTAAAAAGGAAAAGAAAGGAATGTGGGGTTGTTTTTGTCTGCATACAGTTACCTGATCCCATTTGAAAAGGCACTGATCCCTGGCAGAATTGTAACCTTTCAGGCCATGAACAGACTGCTCACAAGGGACTGGAACCCAAATACTCAGAGTGTCATGGACTCTGATCTGGGCATCAAATCTGAGCTTCTGTCAGGCAGAAATCAAATCCTGGGTTGAACATCTCTGAGTTTGTGAGTTCCCAGGCTGCAAACAACAGACGGTTCCTGCAGCTAACAAACTGCTGCTCCAAGAGAAGGAATCAGTGGGAGCAGTTGGGCACTGATGAGCAAAGGCTGAGAGTCTGCTCCACACTGTTTAGAGCTTTGTCATCATAATTAGATCTTAAAATGTGTCAGTTCTGCATGAGACAATTCATCAGCGTGGCCCAGGAGCACGTTTGCTTGGGAGTGTGAGTGCCTGTGACTGGCACCAGAGCTGTTTAATGCAGCTGGGACAATGCACAGCCATATCCCAGCTTGTGGGCTGTAGGAACAGGTTGAGAATGATGAGAGAAGGAAGGACTCTTGTTAGCTTCTAATTTCCACTGCCTTCATCACTTCTGAATTTAACAAAACCTTCCCCCACAGAGGAGCAACCAGCAAAGGCAGTGAACATAAAGTATTCAAATAAGAGCTTTCCTTTCCCATCATAAAAGTTGGCTCTAAATTGTCATTTGGGTGTTTTTAAGGTGAAAATTTTTATGTCCGTATTATTTTTGTTTGTGCAACTTCTCTTGTCTCAAAGGTTTTCACACTGAGGAGACAGGAGGCTGTTCCCTCTTGGGAAGAGGAAAGGCAGAGGTGACCAGGGATGATTGCAGGAGCAGGGAAAGGAGGAATGCGGGCACGAAGTGGATTTTCTGGTCTGAAGTCATGCCCTCACCACGTATTTATGTCATCTAGAGATGCCATTTCTGGAGGATTCCAGCCTCAGAGAGATAATGCTCTGTCACATCATTAAATCTCTCCTACTCAGCCAGTTTGTGGTACATGCAATTTTAGAGGCTTGGAAGATGGGAGAGCAGATGAGAAGGGATCTGAGGAGTTATTAATGTTATTTGTGGACTTTAAAATTTATTTTTCCACCCCTATTTTTCCAACCCCAAGACAAAATGCACATAGCCTATGGAACTTAGAGGCTGCTGAATTTCACATGAGTTTGATTGCCATCCTCATAACTGTGACTTGGAAACTCATCAAACCTCAGGACACAGGAAAAATACTGATACTCAGTGCTGGAAAAGTCCACTGTGACAATGAGCCTCCCCCAGAACCAGATAACTTACCTGGGCACTGCCACAGCAAGGCCAGCACTGCTATTTCCACTGTGACCCAGAGTTCATGATCCATGGAGAGGCTCTACCAAGCCAGAGAGGGGCTGTATTTCTGTCTTGGCTGGATTATAAACAGATAGTCCCATTCTGTTTTGCAAAATTTCCACTTCATTTATTTTATCTGTGAGGGGTGCAGTCTTCCCTTCTGGCATGCCACTGCTGTGGGGGCTGTGCTGGTCCCTACTGACCATCAATTTCTAATAATGGTGAGGGCTGCATTTCAAGGATGAAACCAAGTAATTCCTCTGTCAGCTCATTGTGATATGTCCCTGGCTAAAAGCCTGGGAAACAATTTTCTTATGACCTACTCTTTGATGATAGTGGACTGCTTTATGCTGCTGCAGTCTCCCACACATGCTTGGCTTTGACTGATAAAGCTCAGCTGAGAGAGAAAAAATAAAAATCACTGCTGATGTGCATTGCTGCTGCTGGCAAAGGCCAGAGCCCTGCATGGGGCCCCCAAAGAGGGGCAAGAATCCATCTGTTGAGATTGAGCCTGATTTAATTCTTCTTATAAAACATCTTGGCAACTGTCTGGATATGACAGGTTGATAATAAGACTTTCCCTCAATGCAAAAAGGAAAGTAATTTACATTGGCTTCACACCTCTGGCAAGCAGGAAAGATCCTGCCCTACGTTAGCATGAACGGGGAGCAGACGTGAGAGTGAGAGCAGGCAGCACCAGGGAAGGAGGGAAGGATTCCTCCATGCTTCAGCAAGCACCAGAAAATGCCACATGCAAAATATCAGTGGGTGAGAGCTGAGCTTGGAATCAGCATTCTGTCCATGGCAGCAGTCAGGAGCAGTTTTCCAGCCAAATCCTGGAGGATCACTCTCACCAGGAGCAGCAGCTCTACCTGGTTTCATTTTGCTCCATTTAGCCCTGCTTATAGTCTGTTCACTCTCCCTTATTACAGGCACACCAGCACCCAGCTGCACTAAGGTTTTGGGTTTTGTTTTGTCTTTTCATGGCTTCTGACAGCCTCCAGGGAAGGACATTCATTGTCCTACACTCACTGAGTGGAGAAAGGCTCTCCAAGAGGTACAAGGTTGCAGTTACCCAACCTCTATCTCCCCCAGTTCCTGAGCACACACAGCTGTTCCCAAGAGATCAAACAATCCTGGTCCTAACCTGTATTGTGTTCCACTCTAAACCTGCTGTCACACTAGTTCTGGTTCTGAGTAAGAGCCTTGTAAGCTGGGCCCTCAGCAGCTTTCTGCTGCTCTCTTGCCTCCAAAATAAAGGACTCGAGGCAGCCTCTGCAAGCCTCATACACAGGCTGGATTGCCCCTCAGTGCAGTGCCAGGGGAGGTAACAGTTCTGTCATGCACTTAAAAATCCTCAGGTGAAATCATGCCAGGACAGTGACATGTCCTTCAGGGACATGGTATTTTAAAAGTTTTGCTCTTCACAACTTACCAGCTTTAAAGGCCTCTTTCCCTCCCCAAAACTGAGCTGGGATGTGGTAGGGAGGGGAGAGCTGGGTTTAAAGTAAACCAAAGAGGGTGGGTGGTGAGAGCATTCATTTTACTTGTTCCCTATCCACTGGGATCATGCAGATGTGGGGTGGTTTTTTTTTGGGGGGGGGGGGGGGGGCGTTCTGTGACAAGGCACTGGCTGGGCCTTAGAGCTTTCTCTTGGAGGGTTCTCTGTTACAGGGATGTTTTCTTGGAGACCTCATCATAGAACATACACAGCCCAGGGCAGTGTAGCCAGGGGGACTCCTGAGAGCTTTTAAATGCCCTGGCCAGCTTTACTGGATGTGGAAGGACACTTGGGTGCAGAGAGGTACAAGGTTCCTAGGAAGCAGAGCAGAAGAATGCTTATGCTGTGGGGACATAATCACTAAGTTTGTTCTCTGACCCCGATTTAATTTGTCTTTAGAGGAAACCTGTGTTCAAGTGTGCATTGGTGTATCCCAGCTTTGAAAAGTGTCAGGCAACTGCTTTGGGGACAGTGAAGCTCCCACCTGAAGGCTGTGGCTGATTCAGGGTGTTGGCAAGGATGAATAGGGCCACAGAGTAAGGGACAGTGTCATGTGGCAGGTGGGAAGGTTCAGGGGGTGGGAGAAGAGATCTGAAAGGTGGAAATCATGGAACTGTGATGGATGTTGTGCAGAAGGTACAACCTAGAAGGTGAAGGTAAGGTACATGAGCTCTTTTGGGGGAAATAATCTCTAAAGATCAGGAACAGGAAAAGTTTACTGAATATTACTAATAATAATAGTGGAAGAGCAATGTAAATAGTTGTGGAGATTGTATCCATATCCTGGCTGAGCTGTGCTGGAAGGACAGGGTGCCTCGTTCAGGGGTCTTAAACACTGCCTGTCATTGTGCCAGGTAAATACAGGACCATGAGAGGGAGGCTCAGCCCTTACAGCAGTCCTTACAAATGAGAGATCCTGCCTGAAAGCAAAAGAGATGAAATTAAGACAAGTGCAAAGCACTCCTCTGGGGCAGGCAAAGCAGAATACACAAACACAAAACAGGGAATACACAATGAGGCATCTGGAGAGGGCCGGGGTTGCTCTGGTTCACAAGTAGAATATGAATAAACCTGCAAGGCTGCTGCAGAACACCTCATTGTATCCAAGATTGTATTAACACCAGTGCTCTTTGCCAGACTGGTGAGGCAATGATTACAACCTGCTTGGGGCTGACAGGGCTTCAGTCAAGTGTGGGTGTCCAGAACTGATGTGGAACTTTATCTACACCCATTAAGGAATTTGGAGAGCCCAGGGTGAAGAAAAGTCTAACAACAAATCAAGTGAATGATAAGAGGTCAGGCAAACAAGTCCTGCAGACAAAGATTGAAGGCACTGCATTAGTTCATTTTAAGAGAGAAACTATGGAAATGGGATACAGTCAGTCTTCCTCACAGAAGGAGTACTTATAAAAAGCCTGCTGATGATGAGTCATTTTCCATGGTCACTGGTGTAAGAAAAAGAAAGTGATTGAATTCATGGTGAAGATTTAAGATGTTTATTAGGAAAAGCCTTCTAATCCCTAGAGGGGCAAAGCACTAGAACAGGCTGTCTAGGAAAGATCTTCTTTCCTAGTGAGTTTTAGGAATGGACTAGACAAACAACTATTATTTAAGTATATTTGACAAACAACTATTATCTGAGTTATTTAAATATATTTGATCCTGCCTCTGATGATCCCACAGAATGCCTTTCTGCCATATGTATCTATAATTAAGCACAATATAAAAACACAGACGTTTCCTCGAGGAGTTAAAAACCCATCTATAAATAGATAAAGTCTTCATCTTTTAGTGGTAAAACTAGGTTGAACGTGCCTTATGTGACAGCTCTGTTCATATATCATTGTGGAGCAAACATCAGGAGGAGAAGGAACCCTTTAAACCAAAGAGCTCCACTGCTGTAACAACATGAGTATAAAACTGGCCAGGCATAAATTAGGCAGGAAATTGAAAGAAAGTTTCAAACTGTCAGAACAGCAATGTTCTGAAACAGCCTTTCATAATGGGAGTGCTAGAGGCAAAAATCAGAACTTGTTTTTAAAATAGAGCTTGCTAAATTAATTCAAAGGATATAGAGAACTACTGCCTGTCATAGCACAGTGCAGGACTAGGAGATCCCTTTTGTTGCTGGATTTGAGGAGCTGAGAGGAAGAGAAGTATTTTTTGTGCCAGTGGGACTGTTTTCTGCTCTTTATTGACACAAATGTGCTTCTTTCATCCCTCTGCTTCTTCATGTGGGAGGCAGTTACTGACATTCCTTTCAAGATCTGAAGGTCAAACCTCTGTTTAAAACTACATAATTGCATTAAGGTGAAGAAGGGAATTCCAAGTTTGGGAAGACCTTCTTGGAGAGAACTGCAAATCCTCAGTTGCTGGGTGTCCTCTTGACTTTTCCAAGGCTGCACTTTGTGCTGATTGGGTCAGTGCCATTTGGGGTTAACATGAGCAGCTGGGAGAACTGCCTCCCTGAAGAGCTGAGCCACTGTAGTCTGATAAACTGGAGCCAAACCTCACGTCCCAGAGGGTCACAGCTGGGCAGCTTAGGTGGGGCAAGGTGAGGTGTCCAAGGGGGCAAGAAACTGCTGCAGAGTGATGCAGTGTGCCAAAGGCAGCTAACAGGACAGCACAGGCTCTGTGCCAGGAGAGGAACTTAATTTCCTCGCTGACAAATGAAACAAAGATGTGATTGGAAGTGCCACGTTTTGGAGGTATGAGCAATTTCCCTATAATCAATCATCCAAACCAAATTGTTTTCATTACTTTGCATTATTTAGCAGTTTTTGATGGCAGACAATATGAGCTGCATTTTGTTTTTCACCCATCCTAACACTGATGTGATTTGTGGGCTTTGGCAGCGGGATGCTGGGGTGAAGGGAGGCTGAACTGGGCTTCTCTATCCAAAAAACTTGGCAAAGGCAATGTCTGTGATTATCAGCTAATCATTCAGACAGAGACCTTGTTTGTCTGCTCCTATTAGGTCTGTGGAGTATCTGGCTGCAAGAAGCTGACAGTGAAACACCTCCAGGAGAGGATGTCAGAAGCAAGAGGGAGGCAGTGAGGAGGTGATAAGGTAGAGCTGTTTGATAAGAGCCCCCGACTCCTCCAGTAATTGCAAGAAAGGTGAGACTGATTGTTAGACCTATCAGCTCTCCTGGGCATTCCCAGGAGAATGTGAAGCTTTTGATGTGGTTAGAGACTGTGGAAGTTCATGTATCCTGGGCTGAACTTTATGCAAGGTTTCTCTTTGTTTTCCTGGTGGGAAATGTATCTCTAAGATCTCGAGGGCTGTTTTACTGCCCCTTGAACAACGTGGGGATACGAGAGGAAGGAATTAGCTGCAAGCATCAGCACAGATGACTCCAGTGACAGATTTGTTTCCTTACATGGGTTCTGCAGCTGAGACTTTTGAGGGACAACTGCTTGGTGCAAATGTAATGAAATGGAAGGTGGTGAGGAGATATATCAAGAATAAGCCTACTGCAGAGGAAATACTTTTCATCCCTTTTAAGTCTGATGATTTTGGCCCCATTTCAAGCCATGGCTAAAGAGCCTGTTTGCACTACACAAGGTGTCAGCTGGAGCCTGATTTATAGAAGGGCATCCTGCAAGGGTCAAGTAGCACCTTGTGCTTACAATTCTCTCTTTACAAGAGACAGGAGAGGATTTTCCTTCAAGCAGATTGAGCAGAACATTCTCATGCATTAAATCTGAAGCTGCCCTTAAGCTCCTTTGTACCAGGGCGTGTCTCTGGAGGCAGCATCACAGCTCGTAGACAAGATGCAGGTCTGTGCTTGTGTGAGAAATGTCCTGAAACCTGCAAATGGAGCCTGTCCCACTCTGTGATGCTCCCCCAGGGATGCTTAGACTGGAAAAATGTGATCCCCTGGTAGGTGACACTGCTGGAAAATCTTTGCTCAGCACATCCCAGAACAGCCCAGTTTTACTCCTCATCAGGGCAGCAGGAGACAAGAGCTGTCTTTCAGAGAGAATTTTAAGATGGACAAAGTTGTAGATCAATTTAAGGATTCGTTTCTGCTCTGAGTACAAAGGTTTGTATATTTGTTTAGATATCATTGGTGTGTTTCAGTTTTTATTTAGCTGACTTTCTAACACTCACTGGTAGGCAATCATGGGAGTGTGGGGGTTTTGGGGTTGCTGCTTGCTATTAAATCTGAACAAATAGAACCCTGGGAATCAAAAAGGCATCAGGACCTCCTAGCACGTACAGGCAAAGAAGAAAGGCGGGTTGGTTGTATCACTGACACAGCACACGAGCTCTAAGCACACACTCACCTCTCCGTGGCTCAGCTCCTTGTACAAGAAACAGGGATCACAATACGATTTTCCTCCTGCCTTTGTCTGCTCTGCCTGTTTGGCTGCTTGCTGGTGAGCAAGGAGTGCTCCTTGAGGAGTTTTTGTGCAAAGCTTTGTGCAGCCGCCCTTGGTGGCAGCGGGGGCTCTCCAGTGCCACCAGGTTCGAGCGAGCAGAGATGTCTGAGCCCTGCTGGAGGCAGCAGCCTGTGCAGCACGAAGGTGCTGGGTCAGGCTTGTGCTTGTCAGACTGTAAGGTAGTCAAATCTCACCGTAATAAACGTTGCTTGTAGCAAACCACCGTTTACAGGCACCCCAATGCTTATTTTTCCACTGCTAATTAGTTCTTGATAGGGCAAATGCTTACATCAAGTCGAATGGATACAAGGCTCTTCCTTTTCTTGCTTTTTTTTTTTTTCCCCTAAGGGCACATCTTTTCTTCTCCTTCATGTCTTTATTTTATGTTTAAACTGCCATTTAAATGATGGGAAGTGCAAAGCCTCCAAGCACAGGGTATTTATGGACAATTCAAATTGAGTGTTTTTCCTCATTATTCTGGGATGGAGAATTCCCTCTCCTTTTATAGTTATTATCAAGGTATAATGAAAATTTAGTTGGGCCTCTTGATGGCCACTTTGTTCAATACCAAAAGCCTTTATTTCTTCTTTTACTTCTTCATCCTCTTTCTCCTGATCTTTAGAAAAGAATAAATCTCACCTTTTGATCATGATGATTGATATTTCTGAGTTCATTTAATTAAGCCTGTTTTCCCTACATTCTCCTCAGCCTCACTTGACCCTTGTCTCTCAGGCCAGATTTGATGGAATCAGGAGAAGCTTCAAACTTCAGAATTTATTCAGGTGAAACCAACAGGAAATATGGGCTCTTCAGAAACATGACCCTTTGCTTCTGAGGAGTTGGAGGGCAGGAGGAGGATCAAAAGCCATTTAATTCATCTAAGCAGAGGAAAAGTCAATCTTCCAGACACAGACAAAGGATGCAACAAGCTAAATGCTTAAATAACGTTTGAGGTAAGGCAATGTGTTTGTCTGGGGAATACTCTGCAGTAATCATGAAAGGAACATTTCCCTCCTCTCTCAGCTGTTGGTGAGGTTGGCACGTGGGTGGAGGTAACAAACCGAGAAACAGCGTTTAGCTTTGCCGGGCTGGTGAAACAAACCATGCTGCTGATGCCTCTACCATGAAACCTTATGTGGAATTACACAGTCAACAAGTCTTTAGTGTTATTGGGATGTGGAGAGGTTTAAGCATTGCTTTGGCTCAGATTTCACTGAAGCCCTATTGCCTCTGTTCAGAGTTTGCTTTCTATTACTGGGAAGCACAGGGTAGGGACTAGAAATGGGGAGAGGTTTTGCTGTGTCCCATCCCTCCTGGGGATCTTTCTTCTCCCATACTGCCCTCTGTGCTTGGCTGGTCTCTGCTGGCAAAAGTACAGCAGCACTTAAATACTGTACTCAGGTCACTTTTATGGTCTCAGAATTAAACTTGGATAAGGATGGGCTGGCAGAAGTGGAATCAGCATGTGCTGGACACTTAACTGCATGTTCATGTGTGCTCAGGGAGGTTGGTGTGCATGTGAGCAGAATGAAATTACCAACTTTGCTCTTTTCCATCTCCTCTCCTGTTCCAGTGATCAAGCCTTAGTAACCACCAGAGCCAACACACACATACAGGTCCTTGAGAATCACCTCCCTTAGATGAAGGGGCAAAAAAATTCCACCAACTGCTGCTGGCAGAGTCATTACAGTCTGCTTTGCTGAGCTTTTGGCAGTAGAGAAACTCATCCTAAGATGCTCTGTGAGAAAAGTTCAAGTCACAATGGCTGCCACAGTCTGAGCAGCTTTACCTCCTAGTGTGAGCTCGTGATTACACGGCAGTGATGGAAGGCTTAGTCATAGCAGCGGGTCTCCAGGAAACCTTGTGTGGGGGAATGCTGCCTTCAGGCAGCAGACAGTGTTATCAGAAGCCTACCAGGGACGTATGCAAAAAACGGGAGTTTAATTGCCAAATTTTCCCTTTATCTTAATATAATTAACAAGCTGGTGTCTCTGTGGCTCTGGTTTAAGGGAATGCTCAGAAATGTGTTATGGATGTGTTAAGGAGGATGGGAGTTTTGTTACTGTGGCTCCTTTCATAAAATCTCAGATATCTAAAATATTGCTGAATTTTTAGGCTTTCCTATAAAACATGCCAACAAAACAGAAGCTTTCAATCTTCTTGTGCTATACTCCTCTCTCCTCCAGCACTTGATATGCAATGAGGTTCAGTTGATCATTCTCTTGCAGCAAGAAATAGGCCCCATCTTTTTGGATGAGATGTTCCTCATAGCTGGGGCTGGCAGCTCCCTGTGAATGGTCACTCACAGACTCATTGGACAGGCATCCACACAAATAAAAGATTCAGCAGACTGGTCACAGCCTAAGGTGCAGTGAATGGGATGACTCAACGCTGCTGTCTTGCAGCACTGCATGCAAACCACCCAGGAGATGACCCTGGCACCATCAATAGGTGAAGACTTGAGGTAAAATGACTCAGCTCAGTGTCAGGTGGAAATCCACCAGCTCTGACAACCTGTGCCTTTGCATCCTGCGGTCACAAAAGTCTGCTTGGCGTGTGACCCAAGAGGCATTTTAATGTAAGGGCTCTCCCTCTTCTCTGTTCAGACATCCTTGCTTTGCAGACAAGTTTGTTTGTTTGTTTAGCCACAGCAGAGAGAAGCAGAGCTCTGGAGTGTGAAAGCGAGCTTGGCTGAGCCCGGGTGCAAGTCAGGTTCAAGCAGGACTTATCTCAGGAGGGGCTGGCAATGTTTTTGAAGGCAATACACTCCCAGCCCCTTTGAAGCCTTATCAGGGGATCTGGCTGTTTTATCTATAATGACTTTTCATACAGGATGGCTCCTGCATGTTACTCATGCATAGAGTATGCACAAATCATCCTGGTTCATAGAGTGATAGGTAGAATTGCAAAGCTGCACTTAATGACTGAGTGACAGCCATCTGTGCTACGTGCTTCCAATGTGATATTATGAAGGATAATTTCTTCTCCTGCCTGTGAAGCTGAAAGAAACAAGGTGGGGGGGATATGATCTCTTGGGTTTATTTGCTTTGCTTTTAATTGATTTTGGAGATTAAAGCTAGAGTGAAAGTATCAGCTTGAAAGCCCTGGATACTGAGTGCTTCTGTTTTTGTCAAAGGATGTGCATGGGAAGCATACTGTCAGCCTGCCTGAGCCCTGACCAGAAGCTGTCAGGACAGTGTTGGTTAGTCCAAGTGATGCTGTTATGAGGGATGTGACTTTGTTTTTACAAGCTCAATGGACTACAGAGGCTAAGTGCTTGAGATATAAAGCACTGAAGACAAGAAAGACTTCACAGGTTTTGAATCTGTCCCTCACAGACAGATGCAGGCAGAGCAGGGACCCTGCTGTCCTGGTGTTTCTGTAACTTTGTCTGCAATGGAGCCTCTCCTGTGTTAGCTGATTTTTTGAAGGAGCAGAGACCATTTTTGTTGCAGGTGTTTATCCCTTTCTTTAGTGCTCACCATCTGAACGCTTGGGTGAACAGAGTGATGGCTTCACAAGCACATGTGGTGGCTGGATAAGTTCTTCCTTTTCCGCTCAAAAAAATTCTGTGGAAACTTTGCTCTCCCCTCTGCCCCAGCAAGCAGTACCTGCCCAGTGCTCCAACAGCCCTGTGCTGGAGGTGATGAGACCTGAGGAACACTGCTGAGCATTTGTCTGTGAAGTACAGGCATGGAGAGAAAGCCCCAGCCCTTGAGCTGTTCCTCAGGGCACATTCGGATTTCAGAAGAGCTCCAGCTCTAATCTGAGCCCAGCCACAACTATGGCAGTGGTCTGCTAATAGAGGTGGGGGAACTACATTTTGGGGCAGGATATCATAACTGAAGCTTGATTATTAGAGAATTGGTCTCTCATCTTCATTTTATTGTTATCATGGATACCTTTTCTTAAAGGACTTTTAAAGCTGGCTGGTGTTTTACACTCTCAACTTACTTTACACCTGGTACCCTAAATCCTTTCTCAGTCTACCATGTATTAAATAAATGAACTCTGCAGCCATCCTTCTGGGGATCTGACTTTCTACATCCTCTGCAAACACACACATGCAAAATGCTCTTTTCCTGCTCTGTTGATGATTTTTGAACAGAAGGTTATGCAATTACAAAAGCAAAATGTTTGTTCTTTGCTATTTGCCCCTAAAACTTCCCTCCCACCTGTCCTGACTCCATTCCTAGCCTGTCTGTTTTTCTACCAACTTATTTGGGCATCTAAAAGTTATTACCACTAATTAGAACACCTTTGAAGGGCTTTCTCATAACTATCAAAGTGTTACTTGCAATAGAATCAACAAAGGCTTCCCAGTGAGAGGATGAAATGGCTGTTGGGCTTTTTTCCTGGGCAAACTGGGCCCTGGCTCAGCTTTCAGTTCAGTGACATTTCTACTCACGTTGGAACTCCATGTTTCTGTGCCTTCCTCCAGATGCAGCTTTTGCAGAAGTGAATACCTGCATCTGCACACCGTGAGGTCTGCTTAGGCACTGAGATAAAGTGCTTTGAAGATCAGAGGGGATGAGTCTTTGTAGCTCTGATTAGGATGTATCCCACAGCAGGGAGTGTTCCTGGGCACTGAGTATGGAAGGGCTGGGAATCCTTGGTTGACCAGTGTTTAGAGATAGCTTGGAAATATCAAGCTGGAGGGCTATAAGTGAACCCATCTGTCACAATAATAGCACAATTTCCGCAGCAATGGGTGTTTTCTCTGTATTGTGCTGTGGCCTGGAGCTGGTCTGGAAAGGATCCAGGATCACAGCAGTCAGCAGGTGAAGCTGGAGTCTGCTGACTGACGTGTGTGTGTGCTGTTTAGGGTTGCTTAGAGAGTTAGATCAGGGCTTGGCATAAAGAAAAGAGAGCAATCTTTATTACTGGGCTGATAATTTGTTCAGGCTGTATTACAATTTTGTCCAGGCCTGTGCCAGGAAGGTGAGGGCATGTGCCCTGCAAATGACTGTCCATCCTGTGTAAATGGGCCTCTCCTTGGGAGGGCAGCGATCCATGCTCTCTCATCCTGCTCTGGCTCAGATGTTTTGGTGTTTTCCCTCTTAACCATTTACTCCAAATCTCTCTCCCCCATAATAGCTCTTTCAGCACCTGCCTGACAGGTTACACGAGGTGAGCAGGGCAGGTTTCTGTGGTGGGCGAGACACCAGAGTGACTGCAAGGGCTGAGGAAACAGCCTTAAAAGATATTGCTGCTGGGAGCTTAGTACTTTAATGGTAATGGCTGTAATGACCTTCATTTTCTCTCAGGAGGGTGATGTGATGCTCCCCCTCAAGAATTTGATGAGTCAAAAAGAAAGTAGAAAAAGGTATTTTCGTTTGTGATGTGTGACCCTTGCTCTGCAGGAAAGAAAGAATGTTTTCTCACTGGTGTCTGTTCCTGCCATACTGGCAACAGGCTCCACACCAGATCTCAATTTAGCATCCCCTGTGTGTTCCCACAAGGCTTTAAAACAGCAGAAGTCCTTTCCCTGGGATGCTGACAGGTCAAGCATCCAGGCTGATGGCTGTGCAGTTAATGTGAGATGTCAAGGGACATGCAGGCAGTCTTCTCTCAATCTGTGCCAGTTCCAGCCTGTGTAGCTGTCAGGGACTTTGATTAAGCTAATTTCTTTGGGAATCTTGAAAAAGCCATGGGTGATTCTATGTTTCCCTGAGGGACCTCTGGAAACCCATTTGCATGATTAGCAAAAGTTGCACATGCAAATGAAAATCCTGTGCTTGCAGGACCATTGATCACGTGGCTGTAAGCAGTCATTCTCTCCAGTGCTCTAAGCACAATCTATGAGCACACAGCCCTTCCCACCTGGAATTCATTCTCAACTGCTCCTGTGTAATGCATTTCTCTTCTCTGCATATCTCTCAGCTGTGACACTGCAGCTGTTTTGGTGGATTGCTTCTTGTAATCTTTCTCCTTTCTCAAATGGTAAACTTGTTCCTGATGTAATTACCGTGATAAAGTTCTGTGGCATGACAGATCATCCTTAATGGCACTGCTGCTCTTGACTTCAGACAAGAGGATATTTTATTTCAAACTTTTGTGGGAAGAGTAGTAAACAGTAAACAGTTTTGTTTTCCCCAGCATCGTCTTCCTCTGGCAGAGAAGATGGTCCCTGCATCCATCTTACACTGCTGAGGTTCCCCTGGGACTCCTCTGCAGCCTGCAATAACAGTAATGAAGTGCTGAAAAGTGCTTGTTCTCTAGGTGACTGAGGTGTTGTCATGGTCCAGCCAGCCCTGAAAAGCAGTGACTCTGGAATAGCAGGGGCAATGCCATTGTCATTCCCTGCTATAAGCAAAGGAAATCAAAGCACACTTTCAGTGAATGCAGAAGGTGTTTTGTATGTACTCCTTGCCTGAATCTTGTGTGTCCGAGTGTGGGAAGGTCTAATAACTTTATGATTCCATGCATTTCTGAGTAAGAGGGAGGTTGGGATGGTAGGAAAACAGGTTTGGGGCCAGTCTGGCACCTTCTCTCTTTTTACAAATGTCTTTTCCATGCAAAAACTCCAAACAACTACTTACTCTCTGAAGCTCATTTTTACTCTTTGTTTTCACAGTCTCACCTGACAACCAGAAGCTGCCACAACTGCAGCTTCCCAGGCTCCATTGTACTGCATGCTGTTTGCAGTTCTGCCTCAGAGCTTACAGTAAACACAGAATCCTTGGGAAAGAGGGACAGAAACAGATGAGTTTCTGGCATGATAGAGGAACAAGGAATATTCTGGGTTTCTGAAGGAGCCTCACTGCACTATATTCCTGAGCAAAGGGGGAAGTGGGATGGAAAAAGCATCAAATAATGACAACCTCGTGATGCATTAGGAATTTATCAGTTTGAAGGAAGCATTTGGAGGGTGTCAGTTTTTTGGGAATTTAGTGGGTCTGTAAGGATTATGCCACTTTGCAAGAGTGTGAGATCAAGGACTGCAGGTCATTTTGGGGTCAGCAGAAGAGTTTTCAGTGCCTTTTCCTGCAACTCTACAAGCTGCACAGAATTGCTTACCTTTCTCATGCCAAGTCCTTTCTTAGCCTACACACTGTTTGTTTTCCTGAGTATATATCCCTTCTGCCTGGGGAAAGGTCGATCGATTCCTGCTCAGCAAATGTGGCTACATGCTCTCCTCCACCACTTTGTGTCACCCTGCTGTACTTTTTTAGGAGCCTGAGCAGCCTGTGAAGCTCAGGGATCCTCCAGAGGCCAATTTCCATTAATGTGGTTCTCTGTGATCCTCAGGACTGACCCTGATAACTCCTACAACCCCACCTGCGGCAGGAGGAGCCAGGGGAGCCCTCGGGTTGTATTTCTTCACTGACATGGCTCTTCAGCACTCAAGGACAGTAATTGAATGTAATGTCCAAACCCCAAACCAGCCTGCAAATCCCAGCACTGTGAACAGGAAGCTTCAGCAGAGCTGTTTCCATCATCTTATCTCTCACAGACAGTTACTGTGTTCTTGATGTAATTACAGTGATAAAACAATGTGACATAACTGCTGGCTTCTATCGTGGTATCACTGCTGTTGACTTAAGTGACAGGATAATAATTTTATAAGAGACCTTTTATTTTTTTTCTCCCTGGCAGCCACTGGCAGTGTTTAAGCTGATATCTCTGATAAAGGACATTATGCACATTCCACAAGTCCTAAAACTTTTTATCAGTTTTATTTATGCACTGCGCTTCCAGGTGATATTTCCATCTGTTTCTGCAGCACCCAGGCAGTGTCTCTTCCCAGCCAGATCAGGGTCTAGAGTTTGCACAAACATATTGGAGCTGCAGTGGCAGCAGTCAGTCATGGGTGGTGTTTGGGAGAGGAGAGCAGAGAGACAAAAAGGCCTTTTTCTGCACAATTCTCTCCATTTTCCATCCTTGGTGCATTGCGGACATGCCAGTCCCCCTACTCAGCTGGAGGAGGTGTCCTTGGGATGGCTTCTGTGAGAAAGCCTGGTTAAAAATGAGCCATGTGAAGAAGAGGATTAGAGTGGACTCAGACACCTCCTGTTCTTAATATATCAAAGCCCTGACAGAGTATATATCTGTTGCTCCAACTGAGCTGGGGAGGTGCAGCCCAGAGGCAGACTGTGTGGGGAAAAATTTCAAACCAATGGGAATCTAATCATATATATTTATGTCCCTGCACTCCCTTGTCTCTGCTGCACGTTTATTGATGCTGTGTCACAGGAGTGCAGAGCCTTGCTGATCTATGCTGTTGTCTCAGGTTGTCAGCCAAACTCCCTGGGGGAACTCAGGGGCTAAGGAGGGACATGTGCTGTTCCTGGTCCACCCTGCAGACATCCACACTGCCTAAAAAAACCTGGGAGTGCAAAGCATAGATCTTCCCAGCTACTCAGGCACCTGGGGAAAGCACTGTTCTCCATGAGCATTTCCAGGGATGTAACAGGGCTGAGCACAAAGCAGGGCCCTTCCAGGAGCACTCGTGGGATCAGATTGGCTGGCAGGACTCGCTGATGTTTCCTTAACCAGACAGCCTGGATGTGAAGATTCCTCTGGGGGATGCCTGTGACTTTGCTGCAGGGACATTGGCTCCTGTCCTTTTTTTTTGACAAGCTTAGGTATGATAATACTAAAAGATGGAGGGGGAGACACCCTCATGAACTCCATTTCACTGGGTGCAAAATTGCTTGTGCAAAACAGCGAAAATACATTTTTGTTTACCTGTGCAGAGTTGTCAGGAAGGATGATGAACTCAGAAAATCTAGTTATAGGCAGATTGAATGTTCATTTGCAAGATCTTGGCTATTCAGAATATTTTTCTACCTTTTTTTTTTTTTTTTTTTTGTTCATTACAAGACATGATAATCTCTGGAAGAACTGATGTTTGCATTTGGTGACAATCAAATAAAGAAAGGAATCATCCAAGAATATTAATGGGCAGCGAACCTTACAGGGTTTGTGGTTTGAGCTTGTCAAAATGGCTCTGTGAGGAGTTTTGACAGTCTGCAGATTTTGAAGAAGATTTTTTTCCTTGCTTTAAACCATCCCAGAGTGTTCATATGAAGAACATGTTTTTCATTTGGACAGTTCAGAATTTTCTGAGGTTTGCCTCTCCATCCAAGCAGTAAAGGAGGAGGGGGAAAACTTGATTTTGGTATAAAATAATTTTCCTGTCTTTGGTTTCCCTTGGAATATAATACAAATTGTGGTGGGTGGACAACTCTCTGGAAAAGTAGGGTGGATTTAAAATTTTGGGTTTATAAGCTGTAGTCAGAAGCTGAAACCATCTTGTCTTTCCCAAGAGCAACAGGGAACAGGTGCATTTTCAGAATTGTGAGAGAAATCCTAAAGTGAGCTTACAAGCGTTCCTATCCTATCTTGCACTGGGCAACCACCTTCTCCTTGTTTTACCATCAACTCGAGGGAAGCAGGGTGGTCTCTGGCTGATGCAGGTGCAGCAGCAGTTGTTCCCCATGGCTCTGTGCTGCTCTGGGGGCTCTCCTTGCTGGCAGCATGGAGGCAGAGGGATCTGCTCTCTGCTGTGCTTGTCTGTGCTGTTAATTTGTGACACTGTCCCCCATGGCAGTCCCTAATGACAGCCTGAGAAGCTGAAACAGCTACCACGGGTAAGAGAGGGATGTAACTGCTCTTTTAATGCTTCTTTTGTAGTCCTTTCCATCTGTATTGAAGGTGTCTGTTCAATTCCAACTGACGACTGCCCTGACTGTCACTCTCTGGGAGATATTGTGTTTAGGTGCCCTCCTGGGTTTTTCAGGAAATCAAATGGAGGCACATGGCTGTGATAAACAAATGGCTTAAAAAATTCCCTGCGTTGCTATTGAAGTGCTGATCCTGCTGGACGTGGAGCCCATCACACAGAGGAGCAGGACAGCTTTTCACCTGGCACTGTCATCCTCCCAGCCAGCAGCTTTTGTGTGGCTCTGAGCTGTGGAAGAGCCCCAGACAATAGAGAAAGGGATATTTTGACAATAACCCTTCCTGTGATCGACCTGTTGCTGGCTGGAGCCAGCAGAAAGGATCCTGGGGCTTTTTAGGGCTGGAGAAGGACCAGGTCTGTCCTGGCTCTTCGTTGCACAGCAAGTGCTGCTCTTTGGAAATGATGAGGGGTGAAAAAGCTGGGGAATGAGGAAGAGAAGCAGATCTGGGGTTGGGATAAATTCGTATTGTGTGGATGAGAGTGTACCAGACTTTTTCTCCTGTTACCCAAATGGGCCAGCAAGAAATGAGATTGTGCCTTTCCTTGTGCTGAGTTTAGCCATTGTCATTGATGAGGTGGTGGGATCATTTCCAAACCTTAGGTCTGTTAATGAGCATAGGCTAAACCTTTGTTTAGCTCAGAGCTGTGGTTCATGAGGCCAAGAGCTGGTGAAAAATGTCAGAGCGAAAGTGGGGTGTTAGTTACTTCTGAGTGCACATAACACAGCTGTTACCATCATGTAGAGACAGACAATGGGACTTCAAGCAGCCCAGGGTGGGCAGCCAGATGTGTTTTAGACCCTGGACAACTCCTCTTGTTGGTTAGTCCCTGGTTCATGAGCAAAATTATCCCTTATTTCCCAATCATAAATATTGGGTGACTGGTGAAGGTATTGGCTGCAGTTCTGTGTGTCTGCATAGAGAAACATGATGAAAAACAGCTCTTGAGGAGCCAGCAGCTCTAAGGTGAGAGGTGCTGTCTTGCCAGGGTTCAAAGCTGCCAGTGAGGAGGGAGCTGGTGGCTTTTGGCCAGGCTGCAGGATGCTCCCTGCATGCCCAATGCTAGGCAGAGCAGGGGAACAGGAAAACAGCTGTTGAAACTTCTTTTGCAACGTGAATATAATAATAAAACATCTTGTACAGATATTTCCGTAACTAGTACTGAAACCAGAGAGAAGCGTGGCTTGTTTGAGTGAGTGGGGAGTCCTCAGCATGGGGATGCTCAGGGGGCAGATGGAGACTTTAGGGCTGTTGTGCAGAGGCACATGAAGTGGGGACCAGCTCTGGGAGACGTGGGTTACAGTGCTGGACCCCACCATGTGTGCATGAGAAGGCTCCTGCTCCCACCTGGATTTTCTTCTTTCACCACCTCACCTGTTTTCTTCTCTCTTCATTTCCTCTCTCCTCATTTCTTCCTCCTTGGGTTGCTCATCACTGCAGCTCCCCTGGCCTCTTCCCTGCCATCCCTCCAGCATGAAGCTCTGCACAAGAAAGGCCTGGAGCCCGCAGGGATTTCTGTGATCTTTTCATCTTTTAGACCCTTGGTTCACCCAGCAGATGGGCTGTGGAAAGGACAGGGCTCCAGCAGAGCTTTCTTCTCTTGGCACGTGATGGATGTCCTCTTGCTCCATTTCCACTTCCCAAAGCATGGATCAGCTTCAGGGACAAGCTTTTCACTGCTGTGTGTATGATAGTATTTAGAGTAACCTCAACCACATGAGTGTGCTTAACGGCTTATTGCAGCATCTGAAAAGGGATCCCAGGCCTTCCTGTAGTCTCCTTCAAAAGGAATTCTATTAGGATGGTCCTGCTGCTGGGGGAGGGCAGGTGTACAGTTCTGTGTGGGAGATGAGGAGAAGCAGCCTGTGTTTTAGCTATAAAGTGCAGGCACACTGTGTGGGATACATATATATATATGTCCCACAGGGATTACATACTCCCAAAAAAGTGAAATTCATTCTGATTTCAAAATAACATTTTGGTAAAGTGGATATGAGAAAGTTTTGCTTCCTCCTTTTGAAGCAGCTTTCATATTTTTAGGAGAAGGGAGGAGAAAGGAGGGAGTGATGAAGTTAATCCTCTGCTCCAGCTAAGCCAAAGTAATATCTCATTCTTATAAATATTTCAGCAGCTCTCAGTCACTCTGAGAGCATTATGCTTTGGCCAGGTAGTCCAGATTTATAAGGGATGTAACATCAATTAATTTTCAGTCACAGTCATCTGTATTATGTCACCTACTCAATCACAGGCCTGGGAGAGCTGCTGACCCAGGGCTCCAGCATCTTCTTCCCAGGTCAAGCAACAAGTCACTTCTAAATCTTTCAAACCTCTTACCCTTTCCTGATGGCTTAGGGATTAACTTTTCCTCTGCCAGCCCTTTGCTTTGCTGTGAGATCTCGTTTTGGTTCTTGGCAAATGAAGTCCAGGATGCTGAAAGAAACACAGTATCTGTTTTAGTGCTTTTTGCCAATTTTTTCTTTAAAAATAAATTAATGAAATAAAAATCAGCCTTTCTGCAGAACCAGTTCTGGTTTTTAACAGGTGGAAGAGCCCAGCTCCTCCATCACTGGGTGAGGTGGTGTTGCCTTGGAGCTGACAGAGGGCTTTGTGTAGGTGACAAGGAAGGCTGATGAGCACAAGTTCTTGGAAGATTGGCTCTATCCTGCCAGGGAGAGCCCAAAAAAGGAGCACGGTGCTGGGAACTGAACCAGCTCTTCAGGTGTGCCTTCAGCACTGTGATGTCACCTCAGTGCTCCCTCAGGACTGCTCTCAGCCACAGCTGTGGGAGCTGATGTGTGCAGAGGAGGTGGGCTCCTCAAAAGGGCTGGGCTGCTCTGTCTGTGTGTGAACACAGGAGGAGACATTTGTTCCAGCAGGGTGTTTTGCTGGGATGTTTTTGCCTGGTGGATCAGCTGTTCCCAGTGTCCCCAGGGAAAGGCAGGGGGGATGGAGCCACCCTGCAGCAGAGACAGGTCCACAAACCTCCACCTGGATGAGGCTGCACTCTGAAGTACTGCTGGGCAGTGCCTTTTATTTCCTTTCTCCTGCATTGATTGCAGGAACATGTTTGGCTGAAAGATGCCTCCCAGGGATAATTCCAAGTGTCTTCCAAGTTTTAATTTAAAGGCATTAAAAAAAAGAGGGGTGGGGAGAGAAAGAGAGGGGGAGAGGGAGAGAGAATGTGTCGTTCCTTGTTATTTCTCATTATTGCAAATGTATGTTTGATTTCCCATTTGGGTTCATCTGCCTTCATCTTTCAGCTGCCATTGGTTCTCACTACACCTTCGTGTGTGAGAGCAGATTCCTCTCTAATATTTGAGATCTTTCCTGCTGGAAGTTGTTATCCCCCATAACTATCTTTTTGATAAAGCGAATTGAGCTCCTCTTAGTCCCTTGCAGCAAGGCATTTTCCCCACTGTATCTGGTGGTTTTTGTAATTCTCTCCAGCACCATCTCTAAGTGCTTCTTAGCAACCTTTGAAAAATGTATTTGTGAGAGCTGTTATCAGCACACCAGCATTGGTTTCACTCAGGCAGTCTGAAGTTACAAGGCACATTCTCCATCCCTTTGCATGCACTAAAGCTGTACTAGACACTACTGACTACAACTTTCTCTGGGAGCTCACAGTCAGTTACTTCTTTATTAGGAAACTGCTCCTTTTTGTGTGTGTGCTTTGCTTTCTTTTCTTGTTCTCACGGCACAGAGACTCCCTCACACTTCCCTGCAGCTTTCCACCCACAGCTGGGATGTTGATCTTCCTGCTTTGTTTGCACATAGCGCTGTGTTTACATCCATTAAGGTGTTTGACTTGGACAGATCCAGCATACTAGGAGGTCTGCAAAGCTCCGTGGAACCTCCTGCTGAATTGCCCTGTGCTTCCTCACCAGCTTTTGTGTTGTCTCTAAATCAGGGATTTTTATGCTGCCTTGCTGAACAGCGCTGGAAAGGCTGACTGGCATCAAGCAATACTCCTAGAATTATAGTGAAATGAGACTTTTTGGTTGCCAATTTCCCCACGCTTCCATCTGTCCAGTGTTATGATTTCAGCTCTTTGACTTATTCCTTCCTCCTTTTCCAATCCAATATTTGTGACTACTTTACAGCAATTGTGGAGCAAACAGGCAGTGGGTGAGAAGGGCTGGGTAATGAGGGGGGTGATTGGGGAAAACACTGGGTTTACAGGTACCAGGTCCATCTCTGTGTCTCTGTGTGTGTGTACGTGTTACAGTGCAGAGCAGAGAAGCCTGAAGTCTCCTTTAGCAGAGCCTGTAATCCTATTAGAAGGATTACTCTGTTGTCCCAGGCTATCTGATCGTGGTAAGAACTCATTTAGGTCAGCTGTTTAGGAAATTTACACACACAAGGAAAAAAAAATATATAAGCCTCTTGCTCTATTTCATAGGGATCGACAAGCTCCTTTCAGACTTTCCCTGTGCTAGTGATTACATCCCTGCTCTTGTCGTTTCTCTCTTAAACCCTCATGTAAATGATTTGCTTTCAGGTTTTTACTTCTGACAGCAGATGTGGCTAGACGATGTGGTAGCTGGACCCCAGGTATTTCCAGACCTTGAAAGGATTAGAATTCTAAACAGTAAAATACTTCGGATTTTGCTCTCCCTCTGTGCATTTGTGCCCATTATTACTTCAAGGGAGAGGGTATGGGTAAGTCTGATTTGTGGGCAGAACTTAATGAAAGCTAAATCTGGTCTGGCAGGGCCCCAATCAGTTTAATCCCTGGTCTGCTGATTATCAGCAATGTTATAATTTAATTTGAAGCCTCTGTATTTAGAAGGTCAGTGAAGCACTCCCATGCTTTCATTTATGGAGAGAGAAAGCAGGATGGCAGTCGGTTCAAGGGCCTGTTTCCCTTGGTGCTCCAGCAAAGCCAGGTATTAAACAGAAGAGATCTCAAAACAAGCAAAAAACAAAACAGTTTGGCCACAGAAATACAATTATGCAGCCAGGTAGGAGCCCTTAATGTTAGGAAAAGTGTGGTGGGAGCCTTTGCTTCCCAGACTGGAATAAAGCCATCACGGTCCCAAGTTTTGCATTGTATTTCACAGCCTCCACCCAAATCCTCACTGCAGAGCTGGGAGGGAGGTGTGGATCAAAATCCCACCTTTTTTCTGCCAAAAAACAGCCCACTCATGAGGGACTCCCCTCTGGTTATTGGCAGGGCTGAGTCTATGACAGGCAGTTGAGCTGCTTCTTTCCACCCAGTTGTGCTGTTTCTGTCCAGAGGGAAATGTTGTCAATGTACACAGAAAGGTGTGAATCCCTGTTTTTGCACAGCATTTTGGAACATTAAGCTCTCTTGGAGGAATCTGTCTGAAGACTAACAGGGAGATCCACGATTTGTGTCTGTCCAGGAGCTCCACATGTCTGGCAGCCCAGCATGGCTCATGTCTACTCAAGGTGCTGCACATGCTGTAATCCCAGGGATTTCTGCAGGAAGCAACCAGACCAACTGTGCAGTGTGTGTTTGTGAGGTAGAGACCCTTCCAGAAAGCATCAGGTGTAGTTTGAATGTGCTATTGTGAATTGAACAGCTGGTCTGGGATACGTGTGTAACAACCCCTCTCCTCCTCAAGCATCTTTTTTTTCCTCTCTGTGTCCCTCAGAGCAAAGGGGCTGGTTGAGAGAGAGTTGGGCCTTTTCCCAAAGTCTTCTCCTCCTCTTCTCCCTCACTGGGATTTGAACAGCAGCCAGGTTGAGTTCTTGTCAGGGTTGCTCTCCTCTCACAGGACTTTGGGGTGGAAGAGTGTTTGGTCAGGTGAAAGGAAGTGAAAGGATTCTGTGAGCACAGGTGCTCATGTGCATTGGAAGTCTTTCCTCATTGGGAGATGTCCATTCAAGTGGCAGGTATTTCTCATTTGTACTGACATGCAGGGCCCTTCTGGGGAGCCCTTAAGGCATGTTGGTATTCAGGACTTGCCAAGGGAGGAGCAATCTTCTCCATCCCACCATTATTTTCCTTGGCAGTTGCAAAGGTTTGTGGGCTGGTGGCTATCTACATCATCCTTGGTCTTGCTTTTCCTTCCAAGCTACGATAGCAATTTCCTTCCACCTTCCTTTCCTTCAGCTCCTCACCCAGATGTCCTTTGCTGGATTTATTCTGGTTCTAGAGCATGTTGGATGATCCTTGTTAATTCATGCCCAGCCAACCCTTCCTTTAGCTAACCAGAGTGCTTGCTTTAAGAGTGGAGGTTTTTACTGCCAGATACCTGCTCTCTCCTCTGTGTTTCCAGTGGAGTGCTGGTGACATCCAGTGTCTAGTTTGGCTTATCACTGGCACGCATGTGTCCTATGCTGATATCCCCAGGGGATGCTATAGATCTAAAGACTTGTTTTCCCCCTCAGCTAGTCTGCATTTGAATGAGGAATCATGCACCATGTCGGAGGTGTTTGTGACATCTGTAATTCACACATGAAGAGAAAGGAACCTTTGAGGCTAGAGCTCCCACGAAAAGCTGCCTTGAAGAGGAGAGGCAACTGTGTACAAAGAGAAATGAGAACTGAGAAACAAATCAGAGCTTCCATTGGAGATAATGAGAATCTCAGGTAGTGACACAACTCACTGAGGCCAGAGCAGTCCTGTCTCTCCACTTCCCAGGGAGAGGCTTAATGGTTTGTAATACTCAGTGTCACTCCCTCCTTCCCCTCCCTCAGAGCAATAATGGCTCTGCAGGAAAAAGGCTAGGAAAAGGTGCAGGAGAAATGCCAAGGGCCAGCAGCACAGGCAGTCCTCCACTCGTGGTTTTGCCACCCCCTGGGCACATGCAGAGGGACTCTGTTTTCACAGGCTGGCAGGAGAGGAGGCCAGTCCCCACGGCAAGGCTGCTGAGCTCTCTGCTGAGATGCAACTTGGCAAGAAGGACTTGACTGGAGCACTAATGGTGGGAGGCCTGATGCAGACCTGGCCCAAGTACCCCAGATGTACAGAGCTGGCTAAAGGCAATATTTAGCCTCAAACCTAGTTTCCACCCCATTTTGTTAACTGAGGCAACCCCAGGCTGTGCCTCTTAAGCTTTGCTGTCATGGAGATTCCTGAAGCTGTGGAGTTGTTCCTGAGAGAGTAACTAGAAGCCCTGGTTGCTTGGGTCATTACACACAGTACAAAGCACAGGGGAGGGATCTGTCACCGTTGGGCTAAGAAAGACAGCAAATGGACCTTCCCATCCCTAAATGCTGTGATTTTCTCCACTCCTCATTTCCTTTATGAGATCCAGCGCTGAATGTAGTTGCTGCTCCTGCAGCTGTGTGCCCAACCCTGCGGGCAGAACATGCTGCTGCTCTCATTCCCAGCATGCTCTTTCTCATTTCACACAGCCTATTAGAAAATTGTCCTTCCTCAGCAGGGTTCAAGGGTCACAGTTTGGTGTGAGTGCAAGAGATGCCCTTGAAAGTCAGTTTTGCATTTCAGCAGTTTACAGATACCTGAACTGCAAATGGTGGGATTGGGTTTTAAAATAACAGAATTTTGCTGCATATTAATGAAAATGGGATGGACTGTGCCTCTTCTTGCTTTGAAGAAAATATGAGAGGAAGGCAAGTGTTTTTGACCCCTGAAGGGGTGAAGGGGCCCTGGGCTGAGCTGTCAAAACCACTTGCTGCAGGACATGTTCTGTGACTTCACCTCCCAGGGGTGGTCCTGTTCTCCCTGGCCCCTTCTAGTGCAAGAAGTGCAGAGGAACAACATATTTGCCTGCCCAAGGCCAGAGGCAGCTGACTCCCAGCAGGACGGTTTCCCTGTCATCTCGCTCTGACGATCTTAGTTTATGCTGTTTGTTTTCTTTAATTGAATATTTTATAAATTAACGTGATTTCTGCATAATGTTTATCTTTCTCTCTGCGAGCCTTTATGACCAAGGCAGCCTGGATTGGGCTAATTAAAACACTGAACCATGGCTGTGTCCCTGGCCAAGAAGGGAGACTACCATATAATGCATGCGGTGCTGATACGGATCTGGGAGCTGGCGGAGCAGAGCACCAGAGGATCTGTCTGTGACCATCAGTCTTACTTAAGGAGCCTTTTCTATTCATTGCTGTTGAGACCTGTCTCTTCTCTGCCTTTAAGTGGATGCTACGATTAGGAGCCTGTGGGTGAACATCATCCTTGCAGATACCTGTGCTGCCAGTGACGCAGTCGCTGCGTGTGCAGGAGGCAGGAAGAGCTCCCGGAACACGGAGGAGAAGCTGCACACCCTGATCCCCTGGAAGGGCTTTTCCTCTGCACTTCATGGGTGAGCACCACCTTGAGAAGCAGCTGAAGTTGTCTCCCTGTCCTCTGTGATGGGGAGCTGTGAATGTGCTTATCTCCCTCACCAGAGACAAGGCTGAGCTGTAGCTTTCCCACCCTGGGTGCGCTGAGGAACCGGGAGCGCTGTGCCGGTGGGGCTGGAGGTGTAGGAGTTAAGCCTTCTGTGTTCAGCTCTGAGGAATTCTTAAGGGGACTTTTCAGAAGGCTGCCTCCTTCCTCTACAGGCCTTTTTTCACTATTGTTCTTTCAAGATAAAGAACTTGGCTCTGTAAAGGAGTAAGCCAAGCACTGTTTTATTGCTACCAGCTGAATAGTAAAAAAGCAAAGCATAACCCATTTGCTGTTGTGCAGTGGTTAAAATCCAGCTTGGTGCTTTGCATTCCAAGACATTCTGCCTCATCCTTTTTCATAGATTTCCTGCAAGCAGTAAAAATATCTTGCAAATGATTTATGCTCAACCACAAAAGCCCCCATGTAAATATGCTGGTGCTCAGTTACAGAAGGGAAAGCATTGCACAACAGCGGCTTTAGGACTCTTTGTTTAATTTAAGTGAGGTAATTGCTTTCCTCATCTGTAAAGGCACTCTAATCTTAACCTCAGAGTGCAGGGTGGTTACCTGCACAAATTCAGATCACAGCCATGCTGGTGTTAATGCCTTAGGTCTTAACTAAACAAAAGCCTCCTCTGGGCATGGTCTTTTTAAATGTTTATGACTACAAACTGTGTGTGCCTGTATCTGTAAGTATTTGGCTCCTCCACTGCATAACAGACACAGGGTCCAGAGCAGGCAGATATCAAAACTTGCTTAATGAACTGCTTCTCCTTCTTCCTCTCTGTGGTCATTTTTATCTCTGTAACCCATGTTCCTATGCTGAACCTCGTGATTTTGGCAGCCTTCCTCTGTAGGACAGCAAGGAGTGCTCTGTATTTACACTGGCATTGAGAAGATGGACAAACTGGGGGCCTGGAGGAGGAGACTGGAGGCAGAAGTTCTTTGGGGAAGCAAGGAGACACTGGTAGGATAGATGTCCTGAGCCTAATTCCTGCAAAGCTGTAGGTTCAGAACGACAGAAGCTGACCAGAGCTGTGATGGATGGATGGTTCCCAGTGAACTGGGACAGTGGGAGCTGCTCTGTTTAAGCTCATTCCTTGCCCCCTACAATGTCTTTAAGGTCCCTCCTGAAGACCCTTAAAATATATTAATGGATAAAAATTCTTCCTTTCACATTAAACTCTCTTCTCATTTGGCTTAATATCCAGTACAGACCTTCCTGGCTCCCTGTTTTATTTTCCATTTATCAGGAGTGACTATAAGCAAATCTTCTTGTAAGATCAGCAAATCCAGTCCACTTTTCAGCTTGTCCTTCCCCTCAACCATGTCTGTATCCCAGTTTGAGCTGAGCTTTTATTACTCCTGACAGCTGGGGTTGTGGTCTCTGCAAAATGGTTTCCCCAACCCCTGTGAGCTCTGTGCCAAAATTGGAGTTAGCAGTTCTCAGATTTAACAGCCTCCAGTTCCACACACACATTTCCAGCATCCCTGGCCCAGCACTCATTCCTGCCATAGCTCACCATGTCAGCACTAGGAGCAACCTAACACTCATTGTTTCAACCTGACCCCACTCTCTGCCTTTAAAAATCTACAAATAACCTTCCTTCTAGTGTGCCACTGGTAATGCCACCCAAAGTGAGAATAATGGTGGGAAAATAAGTACACCAGGCTGTTTTCTGTCTTTTTTTTTTCCCACATGAAGGACTTGAAGTGCATTTGCAGCTTTATAATTCATGTAAAGCTAAGAGGAGGAGCTGCAAGAGTGACTCTGAAGAGGGAAAGAGCAGTTCTGCTCCTCACTGCCTGAACCCAGCAAGATGCATTTCTATCATCCTTTTTGTAGAGACTCTGGCAGCCAGCAGCTCTGGGCTTCTCTGCTTGGAGTGGAGGTAGTCAGGACCTCTCCATGGTGCACATGGAGATGAAAACCATGGAATCCTTCAGAACCTATTCTGCCCAAAGGTTTTGGCTGTAGTTGCAGCAAACAAGGGTTAAAGCTGTTGGTGAGGTCCCAAGCTCTTTGGTGTTCACCACTTTCTTATACAGATGGGAAAAGTTTTGGCAATCTTGCTGTGGTGCTGTCATTAGCATGCATTCATTTCAAATTAATTAAAAACAAAGATGAAATTCCCAAACTCATTTAACTTCCTAAGTTTTGTTCTCCAGGGATTGATAGTGGAAAAACAGCTGGAAACCCAACTTGTCCTTTAGAAAGGGATGAAATGCAGTTAATCCTGGTTATATTGAAGGGAGCAGAAATTAAAAGTAAATTCCCACTTGAGAAGAGGGTTTTTTTCCACTCTGCACATTTTCCCCACTCTGTTTTTGCATACAAGAACTTTCTTGCCCAGGAAGGTTGGAAGATATTTGTAGCCTTGGTTGTTTAAATATTAATCTGTACTTTTTGGTTTGTTTGCGCAAAAGAGAGAGAGGAGTGCAGTAGAAATCTTACAAATGTACATTCTTTCTGCTGGGTAGAGCTACTCCAGAGCATGCAGAGATGTTAGTCAGAGCCAGAGATGTTATATGCTTTGACAGGACCAGTCTATTATGGGTTTCAGAAGTACTAACCTGCAGCATCCCCACAATATTAGATGGGGTGTCTGGGACCTGAGTTGGCCTAAAATCCATTCATTACTGTCCTAACCTGAAAAAATTGCCTTCCTGAGCTGAAAGTCTTTTCAAAAGTGATATTTGTGTTACATAAGTGAGGGTGTTTCTTCTGTAGAGAGAGGAAGCAGAGATCAGACTGGGAAGGTGGGTTCCCAAGGTGCTGGCTCTGAAGAAAGAGGTGTCTGAACACTTTACTTGGCAATAGAAATGTGTGAGTTGAGATTTATGTAAATCTAGAGTCAAACTCTGCTCTTTCCCTTGCCAAACAACACTCCACATAGCTGGTTATTATTTGGAAGCAATTTTGCTCTCTGATGATTCAGTGAGGGAAGCTGCTGAAACAAAGCAGAAGTGAACTGCAGAATAGTTAATATTGTAGAACAGCACAGCAGACACATATCATCTTTGCCTTTTGGGTCTCAGTCCTCAGTCAAGGCAGCTAAGCCTCATCCTGCCAGGGGAGGGTTGCAGTATCTGTGTACTGGCTCTTCATCCATGCTCTGGCACTGAATATGGAGAACATGCATTCAGCTACCAACAAACAAGCTCTCGTCCAAGAAGGTAAAAATCCATAATCAGCCTTGTGAAAACATTTGAATAATGAATAAAAAAGAGAGAGAGGACAATTTATGCCAAGGAGAAACAAGCAAATATTTTCACTACATTTTTATTCATCATCCATTAATTGCCACTTAGGCTGAACAGGAGGCTGGAGAGCCAAAGATCAGAGAACTGAGTTTTGGGACGTCCCAGTAGCAGTGACTCTGGGGACTGGCAGAGCTGCTGTGGCAGCATCACTCTGGTGCTGTGGGATGTGATGGAGCTGCACTGAGGCACTCACTGTATGAGGAAGTTTTCATAGCACCTGCCCACGGTCTGCTCAGCTACATCCCACACACCTCAGGCTTTCACACGTAGCTTTTGCAGGTCTGCAGCTCTTCCAAGCAGATATGAATGATGGAGGAAACAAGAATTTCCTCAGAGAGCAGCGAGTTAATTAATGGCTCCAAAGCACATCATTATTGCAATGAGCTGATGCATTAGAAATCACTTCCAACCAGTGACAGAAGGTCATACCCGTGTGCCATGGACCTTGCATGAATGCCCACAGTTTTCCCCAACTTCAGTGAATGTGGTGCATCATTAACTGAATTTGGAATTCAGACCTTTAAAGTGAGTGGGCACAGAAGCCACATTCCTGAGGTGTTTGAAATAAACTCTGCATCTACTGCATGTCTGAGTTGTGTATCTAAATAGGTTCTGGTGAGCTCCCTGGGGTTTTGGAGAAGCCTTTCCAAAAGGCTGTGAGTCATATACCACTTCATCATTTAGGTATTGATGTGCATTGTTTGTGAGTTCTCCTTTTATTTCTGTAAATTGAATTGGGTTTTTTTTGACGGGGTGGGGAAAGGCAGGCACTGGATTTGTTGTCAGATGTAACTGGTCTGCAGCTGCTGGTTAAATCTGAGCTGTTCTTCCTCGTGTCTGTATCACTGAGAAGCACCAGCAGGCATCGCTTCCTGCCGTGGAAGTGCCTCCCATTCCAGGCAACAGGCATGAGGTGTTATTAGGGAGACTACGAGAGGAGAGGAAAGGGAAAAGTAGAGAAGAAGCCTGTCCTAATTTTGACTGGATTGTTGCCTCTGTTTGAATGAGAGCATGAATTTGCTGAGCAGACTCACTGTTTCACTGGCTCAACTGCATCATCCTCCTGCTCAGCTGTTTCTTGTGGCTGAAGGAGTTGCGGAGGATAAAGGCTTTACATCTCCTTTCAGCAGTTGTGCTTCATTCTGCCTCATTTATGATATTTGGATTGGAAATAAGTTTATTTCCACAGTGTAGGCTTTTCTTTTTGAGAAATGTTAATTTTATAGTCTTTCTGAATCCTGTAGAGAATGGCAGTCCACCTAAAATCTGATGTGACTTGAAATTTGCATTAATGAGCAGTTGCTTTCCTTTTACCAATACAAGTAGAACTTCCAGAAATTTTCTTGAGACCAATTGTATCACGGTGTCTGACTCTACTTAACCCAAATAAAAGTAGACTCCTTTTGTAAAGCTAAAGTGGGTTTAGAAGTGTTCCTGAAATGTGAGAAGGGATAGATCAAATTAAAGTATAGATTTCTGGATGGGGTAAAGCTGAACTGGGAGCATGCACTGTTAGACCTTCAGGACTTCTGTACCTTTTATCTTTGATTTAAATCCATCTCATCTTTCCAGCAGTCTTTGATTTCCCAAGTGAATAAAAGTTCCAAATGTCACATATCTGAGGACTGGCATAAAAGGCAGTTTAAAAGGTCTTATTTTGGAGCAGTAGGAACCACATGCATGCAGCATTGAACAGCTCCCACATGCTGCAGCTCCATTTAATTGCTGAAATCAGAGATGTTGGGAATGGATTTCATCTGAAAGTCTGATCTCCTAAACTGAAAGGCATAGGACAACATTTGCTCATCCCCTGGAGATGCTGCCAGAAGTCTGTCTCTGATTAGCAATGTTAATGGAGTATTAACATAAGCCACGCCAGCAAGGGAAACTGTAGAACACATTATCATCAGGAGAGCCAGCTGTGTAAAGGCGTGTAAAGATGATGATAAATGTAGTTTGTGGCTTGGGGAGCTGGTTGCTGAACTGCTGCCTCCCCTAATCCAGAAGGAATGGAACAGGAATGGACACACCAGCCTGCTGTTCTCTGTGCCATCGAACCAGAGAGCGATGGAGCAGGCAAAGAGAAGAACAGATGTTACCTTCACAGGGAAAGGGAGATGAAGGGGACTTCCCAGCCAAGTCAAGGCTTATGCTGTCACAGGTTGAATACCTTTGGATTAGCTCCATCTTTCAGCTGTTTAGGATTCTGCCTTTTGCAATGTCTGGAAAATTGATCCAGGATCTAAATATTGTGATGTCTCTGATTTCCACTCTAAACACCTCCAGAGATATTTTGCACTATGTGTTCTTGTTTTGTAGGGTGTTTTTTTTTTTCCCTCTTGACTCAGAAATGTGAATAGTCTGGTCTGAGAGTGAGGCTCAGAGATGCTGTAAAACTTCTCGTTTCCTTTATTGTCTTGGATCCTTTATTGCCAAATATCAGCCATACAAGTCCTACAAATCCTGGCACACTTGCCCCACCATATCCCTCAGGATGTCAATACTTTTTTCTCTGATTTTTTACTTGAAATCCAGAGCCTTCAAGGGGAAAACTCAGTACATCTGACCCATATATTATGGTGGTTTCTGCTTTGCCATGTGGAGAGAGCAGTGAGCTCTAGATCAGCTAGGGAGTGAAATGCTTGTGCTTCAATGTGACAGCACCAACAGGTGCTTTGCAAGACAGCGCTGAATCTACTGATATGAGCTTGTTTGCACAGTTTTCTGGTGGAGCCACACATTTCACCCAATGACCTTTTTGACATTTTCCTGGTTTCCCTCCTGCAGGAACACTTCAGCAGTGAAGTGCCATACTCTGCTGAACAAACTTGGCATCTCATCAAGCTGACTTATTTGGTATGTATTTACACTTGTAGACTTTAGTACTCTCCTGGCAATTGAGCTTCCTTCCTTCCTACATAAATATGATTTCATTATTAGCTTTGTTTAGTTGTTGTTGTGCATCTGTGTGCTTTCCTTTCCCAAACTGCAAAGAGAATTGCAGGTGTTGATCTCAATTTGCACCCAAAGCATCCCGAACTCTCCACCCCACCTGCCAACTCTAATAATGAGCAGCACTCTTGACCTGCTGCCTAAAACAACCCACGAAAACTCACCCCCGTAATTTTTTGCGCTGAGGGGCCAGTAAGTTCTGTTAGAGCTGTGGCCTCTGTGGTTTTGTTTGTTTGTACTTAGACAAAAGCATTGGGTTTGTCTCAAAGGTGCTTTTCTGGCTTTTCCCTCCTGCACTTGGATCTGCAGTGTTTACTCAAACACGCTCTGAGCCAGAGGAGCTGCCTTTGCGCAAAGGGCCCCAAGTGCATGAGGCTCGTCCTGTTTGAGTTCTAGTGAAGTGCAGGAGAAGGTGTTATGAGCACGATCTGGACAGGAAATAAAGCTCCAATTCCCACCATAAATGCTGTCTAGTGGAGCAGGTCAGATGAGAGATCTTACACAATTGCTTGTAGTGTTGAGCCCTCCAAGGGTGTTGGCAGCCTCAGCTCACACTGACAGGAGTGGTTGGCCACGCTGACCAGGCTTTGTGCAGGCAGGTGACACTTCCAAAACACCTCTTTGCATGACAGGCTAACTTCTGCTTAGTGGAAAATGAAGAACCAGTGATTGGGTCTCCACTTTCTTTTGCAGTCTAGGCACTGCTTGGCTGTTTCTGGCCCAGGCACTGCCAAGGCAGCTGGCTTTGGCACCTCAACAAAGAGGCAGATGAGCTACAAGCACAAAACTTTCCACAGTTCTGAGTTAAACCAGCTGCTGTGCCTTTAGAAAGGAATGAGGCAGTTTCTGCACAAGCTCTGGACAATTCCTGTTTACTGGAAACTAACCACGAGGCTCCTCTAAGCTCCTGCATTACTTTCATTCTATGAAATCTTTGCTGGTTGGAAAACGATATATTTGTGTGCACTGGAATGAGAATGCACTGAAACTGTGCTAATGCCAGAGGTCTGTACATGCATTATCATCTGTGATCTCACATCCCATGCACCTGGAGTTCTCTCCAGGGAATCTCAGAGTCAAAGGAGAACAGTAGGAAGTGTGGCATTCACTTCATGTTCAGTTTTCTATAGGAAAAAATACTGCAAATGACCATCGCTTGAACGACCATTCTAGATCTTCTTGCAAGGTTCTGAAATGTTCTTGCAGAGGTAAAGATTTCCTGAATATTTCTTGGAATTAATTTCTGCTCTGAGTCCCAGGACTATGTTTGAACTAATTTTTTTTCTTCTAGAAAAAACCCCACAATCTCACTTTACCAGGGGGAGACCTGGCACTGTAAGGGATGGAGAAGCTGCTGGAATGAGGGTAGATTTGTTTTTTGCCTGGGAAGAGGCCAATAGGAAAGATTTTATGAGATGAAGGAGAGACAAAGAAAGAAAGTGAAACCAAGCAGTCAACTTGGTAGCTGCAATCTTTGATCTGTGGCTGTCTGCAAACAGCATCACTGCTCTGTGATTAGATGTACATGCTCATTACTTGTTGTACTCTCCAAGCAGGCATTGTAAATACAGCACAACGCATTCTGCTTCCTTCTGCCCAAATATCTTTTTTCATCTATATTGCATTAAGACCTTGAGGCCTATCATCAGGGAGAGAAAAAATACAATTTTCTTATTGTACAATGCATTTCATTCCCAGCTGCTGTATTAAATTTATTCCTATTTGAAGTGGTGTCTGTGAGTATAAATCATTTAAGTTTATATGTTTTTGTTGCTGTGGCAACTGTTTGACTAATTGAATTCCAAAGTGTCTCTCTGTATTTCAGAGCTATGATAAAGGTACACAAATTCTTAGCAGCAGGAGTCTGAAATGAGGAGGGGGAACAGGCAGCCCTGTCAAAATGACACGTCCTCAATCTCCTGGGCACAGGCTTGGCAGTGGCACTTTTGGCAATGGCGGGGGGGGGGGGGGGGGGGGGGGGGGGGAGGAGGGCAAGAGCTGGGGAGCAGCCAGAGCTACCTGTGAGCTCTCACTGTGGGTATCATGCTCAGAAATTAAATTCATGCCCTTACCAGGATGGATAAGGCGTGGAAGGCCTGTAATTTGCCATTGGGAAGATCATGGTTTACCTCTGTGTCTTTTTTCCCCATAATTCATCAGTTCTCAGTGGACACAAAGGGCTGGTGTGCTTCATGGCTATAAACAAGCCAAGGCTGTAGTAGGTTCCATCTTCTTTCCATGGGGACTTTGAATGAGCTCCTGGGGCTTATCTACTGTCTGGGATCATGCATGTGTTCCTAAAGGATTTCTTTCCCTGTCAGTTTTTAGCAGGAAAAGGCTCCTCAGAGCTGTGCCAAAGGACTAGGGAATACTGGAGTGTCCTGAATCTCTCCAGGGACTATTTCTACCCTGTTCTCTCACTTTTTTTTTTTTTTCCCAGCTGCAAAGCAGAGGTAGATGTCCTCCTAGAATGAAGCAGGAGGACAAGCATTAAAACTTAACTCTTTGCAAGGGAATTGTCCTAGGTGGGTGTAAAGAGCAATTCCTTTGCAAGCTGAATGTCCAGACAGGAGCTGACCCACTTGTGCCATTCCCAGCTTGTTGTGGCAACTCCTGTTAGCCTGGAATGGGCTCCATTTTTTGTGTGATAATTATGTAGGTGTTTATTATGGCCACAAAATGTTAATAGCCTAATGGAAATCATGTTGGCTAATGAGAAGCTCCTGAGCACCTGCTGCTTTTCTCTGGGAATAACAGAAGCCACAACTCAAGGGGAAATTATTTGTCCCATTCCTGCCCTGTGCTTTTACCTTGTGATTACATCTTGTTGTTAACCTTTCATCTGACTCTCTCTGCAACCTGGGGGAAGGCCAGGGCCTCTCTCTTCCCCCTGCCCAGAGGGCATGCAGGGGTCTGCTTGCCTTCCCTGCTTTCTAAAGGGTAATCTGTGAAGGTTTTATGGAGCTTGAAAAGGTCACAGGGAGCCCTGAGCAGATTGAGTCCTTCCATTTTCCACTTCCCACAAGGGATGCTGTCCAGTCTGGGGCAAGTGCCTGTGGCCTGACAGCCTCCTTATTTTGGTGGAGTTTTATTTCCAGCCCATTAGATGTTCCACCAGCTGCTGCATCCTCCTGAATCCACCTCATCCCAGACAGGCAAAGGCAAACTGCAGCAGGTACTGGGAGCAGGCAGTACAGAGTGACTCCTAGGGAAGTTGGTCAAACTGGGATTTCTTTTTTTCTTTATTGTATTTCAGCTGCTGGTTTATTATTCTGATGCTGAGAAAGGAAAGGGAGCTGTGTTTGAAGAGTGGTGAGGTGAGGCCTGGTTTGAGACCCCAGAAAGCAGCAGGAATGAATAGCTAGCACACCATTTCCAGGGAAGGGAGCAAATTCCTGTTGAACAAGAGCAGGAGAAGGCAGAAGAATGGTGGGTTGGAGTAGGGGGCACGTGTGTGTACAGGGTAGGGAAGGGTGTCCCACTGGGAGGCTACTGGTGAGAAAGTGGGTGTGTGCTGGATTGGGGCTGGAATGTGTTGACTTTTGGGAGAAAAGGTGGATTTGGCTATGACCAAAGTATGCCTTTGTGCTCACCCACATGTGGAGGGCACACCACCACACCTCTAACTTCCACAGGGGAGAAACGGAGTCTCTTAGGAAAATAAAAACCAAAATGAAACAAACAAACAAAAAAATTTTAAAAAGTCCAAACTCAGAAGGCAAAATCCATTGGAGATACTGGAAAGCTGCATGGTTGAAGCTGTGAATGAAGTAAGAGACTCTCCTCACCAGGCAATACAGGAACTCCCAGTTGGGATCAAGTTTCACATTTTTTCCCTTGTGGGCAGAAATTGAATGCTTCTCTCTTTGCCTGCCAAAAATAATAGTTGAAAAAAAAAGTGGTCTTACTGCTGCAGGAAGAGCCAAACATTTCCCTCGTGGGCCGTCTGAAAGAACAGTTGTGAAAACACCAGATTTCACTGTAAAGGTGGGATTTCTCAACGGTGAGGAGCTGCAAATGAGGCATGTTGCAGGGTCCATATGGAGTTGCTGGTAGGAACTCAATACCAGGCTCTTGGAAGCATTTCAGAAGAGGCTTTCAGGAAACAGCAGAAAAGCAGTTCAAATGACTGGCTCTCAGTGATACATAACGCTGTAAAAATAGCATCTGAGCATCTCCTGTTACCTGGGCACTGGTACCCAGATCCTGTCGAGTGATTTCTCTGGCATCCATTCTCCCTGCCTTGACTTTAACAGGTTGTGCAGATTATTTTATGATCAATAAATATCCAGGCAGACACTGTGAAATTCCAATCAGAAAAATTTACAGCATTAAGGCAGATATTGTATAGCAGGATATAAATAAATAGAAATTGTCAGTCAAATTTCTGGCAGCTGGAGTCTGGTGTCAGTTGCAGTAAATTAAGTGTTACTTCACAAATCATCTTTATGGTTTTTTACAGTAAGTGTATCTGTACAAAGAGGGGTTTTTTTTTCAGCTTGCAATGGTAAATATCCTCTGGTTCCTGTGATATCAGCATGAAGCCTGGAATCAAGGGGAAGCAAGTGACAGCAGTAGACTTTGTCATAATCCTCAGATTTGTTCCTAGCCCCAAGACTGGAGTCTAATTTGGGTACTGGGCAATCCTAGCAGCACCAAGCCAACAACATGACAGGGAAGAGACTGGATCCTTTTAAGCCAAGGGGAAATTTCTGCACTCTGGGAGGGCTGGTTGCTGTAATGGTGCAGAGATCCACCAAAAGGGGAGGAGGAGGAGGATGGACTCCTGCTGTCTCTACCAGGATGAAGAGAGCTGTACCTGGAGGTAGGTGGGAAGGACAAATCAGATCAGTACAGAGATCACCATTTACTGCAGTTGGGACAGCATTTTACCTACAGATTACTACCTTTTGTTAACAACCCTTATTGGCCTGACCAGCAACATAAAATTCCTAAAACGTCATGTGAAGGTTTCTGTACTGTTGGGATAGCTCAAAACTGCATAAATTTTAAGTGTCAGGTTTCTATGAATTAAAGCTGAATGTTCAACACGGAACAAAGAGGAGAGGAGGACCTGCTGGTGGTAGTTTTGTATTTTATTTGAGAAGAGAGAGCTACATAAACTATGTCAGGAGGGTACAGGTCTACACATAGTTTCATCAATCAATAAATGGAGTTAACGTAACACTGAGGATATGATACTTTGAAGAAGACATAGACACATGACCAAGGAGTATTTACAGCTCTAACATACAATATATTTATACTTGAGAGAGAGATTAGTGTGCATCTGTGCACACAGGTACCACTGTGCACACGCGGTGCACGCACGCGCACACGGAAATAGGTATAAAAGGCTTTAAAAAAAAACCTTACGTAATTCAAGAAATGAGTCTGCCTGTCGTTTGCAGCAGCTGACTGTGTTCAGGGTGGAAATGGTTCCAGTTTGGGGTGGTCTGGGGTGGAGGTTTCTGGTTTGAAATCTCTGTTCTCCATCGGTCATTGGCTGAACCTGGAGCAGGTGCGTGGAACGCTGGGGTGGGGCGGTGACAGGGGATGTGTGAGGTGAATGAAGGGGAGGGCAGTGGAGTTATGGGAAAGAGGGGATGCACAGCCTCTGGGGCTGGGATAGTAACACGGAGATGAAAAAAATGACCTTTGGTGATGCCATTAAATCATCCTTTATACTAAACATAAATTATCGACACAGTTTTAAAAAAATAATTTTCTGTTTCATTTCAAGGCTGGGGAGAGAGGAAGGGGCAAAGCAGGGCGGGAAGGAAGGGAAGGTGTGGGGAGGGTAAATACCTCAGCACTTTAACAGGTCCCTGGACCTCACTGCAAATTCTTAATTTAAAAACTCTTCATGTAAGTGTGACAAACACTGTATCAGTCATCCCCTTCCAGGGTAGCAGTGTGCTCTATGCACATGATGTGGCAGGTAGAGGACAAGCAGGGACCCTACCTTGGCCAAAACTCAGATCAGAGTTCCTCACCCTCTGAGTTGGAGCCAGTGGAGGTGAGGTGAGCAGCCAGAGATCACAACCTCCTTGCTCTCACCAGACTCTCCCTTAAGGGGTAACCTGGCTTGTTCTCAGCAGGAGAAAATGGTGAATTTTGGTTTGGAGAAGGGGAGACTGCTGTTTGGAGAAGGTTGAGAACCATCAATTCACTTGCAAAATGGCAAATACCATTCAAAAGTTTCAAAAGAAGCCCCAGACTAAGAAAACGTGGATCGGTGCATAGTGTAAAAAAAGTCTGCCAAAAAAATAGAAATCAATTCAGCATAGATCACCAGAGGATTTGCTTTCTGCTTGTGCAGAAAATTGACATTAGCAGAGATTAAAATAAGCTGTTTTAAATAATAGTAGCAATGCAAATGCCACCAAAATGTCTTTCCTCTGAGCTGTAGCCCTATCCTCTCAGTACCAGCTGGCCTGCCAGAGTGAGCTGTGGAGCAGCCCCTTCTGGGGCCAAGCCTGCCCGCACTGCTGAAGGGCAGTTCAGCTGGGAGGAGGAGTAGTTTCCTGGAAATTAAGTCTGCCCTTACAGATTTCTGGAAGGTGCATGGGGGTTTTTTGAGGCCAGCACAGGAATCAGAGTGATTTTTCTGCCTAGGCTGACATGCTGCCACACAAACCACTGATAGGCAGCGCTGCTTCAACACACAAACCTTGGGGAAATTACCAGAGGCAAGTGCACAGTGCAGCCCATAAAAACATTCCCAAACACAGCTTGAACACCCCAAGACAGCCTTCACCCAAGAAGGTTGTGTATCCTCAATCACTAGCTGGGGAAGCCTTGCCTCCTTGCCTGACCCAGAAGATTCAGAGGGAGTTGCAACACTCTTGGAAATCTAAAATAATGTTGATCACTTGCCTGCCCAAAAATACTTCATTTCTCTTGAAATAACTTATGTAAAACAGCACTTCATTAAGATATGGTGGGGGAGGGGGAGGTAATTTAGTATAGTTATTTATTTCTTTTTGTTCTGTTTTAAGCTTAGCTATGTAAAGCTCTCATGCAAAAAATTGCCTTCCAGTTTAGCTGAAAATTTAATGGACACTTCTGAGAAAAAATAATAGAAATTTTTTAAAAAAAGCCAATTCTCCTTCACACAAGGAATTAGCTGGTTGCGGGAGTTGAACGGGAGGATTGAGGTGAACTAAAACAATTTAGACTGTTAGTACTGAAGCCAGAGCTGTCAGAGAGCAAAATAAATGCAGTCAAAGATGTGGTGTTTGTCAGGTTTGAAGCAGAAAATGTGGGCCTGGAGGAAGCCCAGCAGAACTGAAGGTTTGGAGAAATCTTCAGGACTCGTTTGGATGAGCACCCATCATTCTGTAGGGGCTCTTTCCTCACATCTCAAGTTCTTCCCCAACCAGAGTTCTCTTCTGCTTCACCACCACTCCTACCTGTCCTTCACCACCCTCCTGACCACTGACTCTTCACTGGGAATCAAGTCCTTGTCCATTTTGTTCCTCTCCCTGTCCCAGAAGGCTTCTTTGACCTCTCCTCTTAGCATCATTTGTTCTCTAAGCCCCCTATTAAATTATCTTTGCCATCCCCTGCAAGCCCATCCTTTCTGACTTCCAGACAGCCCTAAGCACCAGGAGTCTGGCCTTAATCCCTCATTTTCAGTATTGCTACTTACAAGCTTTGAAGCCTTTTGTCTCAGTCACTTCCCAGTCCTCTCTGTCTCTGAGTGTCCATCCACATGTCCCATTGTAGTAACTTCCAGTCACAGCTGGGGAGAGTGTGGGAGGTGGGATACAGAGGAAACTGCTTCTGGAAAGCAGCATATGTTGAGTGGGGGGAATAGCCCAACTTTCTGGCCTACTTTTCTGGCTTTTCTTCTTCACACTAAATTTTTCAGGCATGTAAGGAGCTTGCATGCTCCTTCCCAACAGCTTCTCACCATGATGAATAAGTCCAGGAGACATTCAACCCTAATTTGTGGGTTGAATAGCTTCCTTAGTATGATCCAGGAATACCTGTGGGACAAAATCCTAAATATGCAAGCTGAGCAAGATGAACGCTGAGACACTTGCCTTTTTTTCTCTGTGGGATAAGACTCCTTCTCCATTTGGGGCCCTGCCTGTTGATGCCTGCATGGCTCTTCATCTTTGCCTGACTCCTCAAGGCCAGGATGGACCAGGCATTGTTCAGCCTGGTCAGGTGGAAAATGTCCCTGTCCATGGCAGGGGAGTTGAAACTAGGTGATTTTTAAGGTCTCTTCTAACCCAAACCATTCTATGATTCTATGATTCTAACAACCCTCCACTACACAGCAATATGGCTTCTTTTTTTCTTTTTCTTTTTTTTTTTTTTTGTGAAAATACCTTTCAGTGGCCACAGTGTCATTTATGTCCCTTACTTGCAATTTTCCAAGCGATTTGTCTGTTTACCCTTTACTAACAGTAAATGTAATTGATGGCTGAAATCTGAATCACATGATGCTTCCAATAAAATAAGGATTCTGTTTCTAAAGGGTTACCAGTGTAATATCTCTCCATTTGTCAAACTGTCTCAATGGATGAGAAGATAAGAACCTTTCACAATCCAGATTAGAGATGGAGTCTTCCTAGGTGGAACAGCAGTGCAGGAAAAAGTGGGGCAGAGAGTTTAACTCAGAAGGAAAAAAATTGTTCTCTCTTGCATCGGAATGATTGGTTTGTGTTTTAAACCATCCCTCCTCCATCACTTGAAAACAAGATAACAGATAATGATTTCACGCTAGAAAAAAGAAAAGAAAAGAAAAGAAAAGAAAAAACAACAACAAACAAAGCATCAGAGGAACGAACGGAGGGTGAGACAGCAGTTCCCTGGGCAATGCGGGCATAATTCCTTCATCAGAGGCGGGGTTCCTTCCTCCTGCAGCGGCGGCCGGAGCGCCGGGCCGGGCCGGGCCGCTGTCCGCGGTGCTGATCCGCAGGGACGCGACTCACGACGTCCACCCGCCTGCTGAAATCTCCGTCTTACCAAGAGACTGGGGACTGAACAGGTTTAGGCTCTTTGTGAACACTACTTGCCGCAATTAGGGGTTGAAAAAAAAAATTAAAATAAAAGGCACATCCAGGCACTTGCTACTGAGAGAGGCCGGGTTATAAAACCGTTGTATCATCCAGTAAGGTCTGGTCCTTCTCATCCTCTCCCAAATCTGCCTCTTAATTTCAGTTTCCAGGAAGGCCATAAGCCAGGATTTGTTCTGCATTAGCAGGAGAAGGAGAAAAAGAAAATTAAAAGTGAGAAGAGGTTTGTAGGATATAGAGCTGCTCTTGTCCTGTGGCCAATGTTCTTGGTTACAAGCGTGAATATTCTGTGTCTTTTCCTTATGTACAGGAGTGGATTTTCTTTTATTATGAATCAATCACTGGCTTTTCTGATGCAATGTTTGTTGGTTTGTTTTTGTTTTTCCTATTGGAGCATTTCTCTTTCTCCTGCTGTTCTGTTCCTAACATCTGTTCAGTGCTTCTCACTATCTACAGCCTTTACTGACTTCAAAGTTGTGGGTCATCAACACCTTCTACATTTAGCCCAGAGTTGCACAAGAAAGGTTCAGTTACAAAGGAACAACAATTCAGCCTCTTGCTGATTTCTATTGTTTCAATCTAGCTACATGAGAATGAGGCTGGACTGGAACAGGTCACAGCCGGAATCAATCCCAACCATCTCTCCAGCAATCAGAACAACCTGCTGGGAGCTGAGTAACGGCTGGATTCTTGGTGAGAGAAATTATAGGCATAAAAACAAAATCAAATATACTCTTGTGCTCATTCAACATTTCAAGGCATATTTATAGGTACTGCTGTATAGCATCTTAAATATCGGAGTTTAAAAAGAAACTGGATCACTGCTGCTGGGGGAAATAATTTTTCTGTTCTGTCACTTTCACTATCTCTGCCTCGATGAAAAAGGGAAAGAAAGACACTGAATTACACACCCATTCAGCCCCTGTCATCACTTCTTTGGGCTGTTTGGATAGCCCTGGGAAGGATCTGTGAAGATAAGGAGATCTCAAGGTCATCTGAAGGTCATTTCTCAGAACTGGGGTAGGAACAAGAGAGCTGGGCAGGAATATGAAGCTCATGAAAAGCTAGATTTCTTCCTGTATGAAGCTGGCAATGAATGAATGACTTTGCAGTCTAGGTCCCTTCCTGACTCCCTTCTTTACACTGCTCCACTGTATTCTTTTGCCCCTGCACCCAAGTCTTGTTGTCACTGAGAGGAAAAGCTGAAATTTTACCACTGATGAAAATCTCTACACAGGGGAGATATTTCTACCTTATTTCTTCACTTTTACTTTCAAGAAAACAGAAATACTTGAGAATTTCTTAGATTTTAGGAGGGAGAATATCCTCCAAAAAATTCCCAGGAACACTGAAAAATGGTTCCACTTTCATTAGAGAGGTGAGGAAGAGAGCTAAAGCTGCCAAGGCCTGTACTTGTACTGGTCTGTGAGAAAAAGCACAGAGCAGCTATGAGTATTTGTCTTGGGAACCGTAGTCAGTGAACCTTGGGTGGGAACCAAGCTAAATCAGCAAACTTGCTGTTGGTCCAGGATCAGAATGAGCTAAAACTCCTCTATCGCATGCCTGAGACTCAATTACTGTGTAATCTCTGTGGCATAGACATCTAGGAACCTCTGCGGATAGCAGATGGCTGCTGAATGGTGAGAGCAGATGACAGATTCTGGGCAGTGCTAAACCAGAAGACCTCAAATCCTGATTACAAAAGTCAGTTCTTGAGGTTAAATCCAACCAGGCACCTGAGCAGGAGGGATTCATGCAGCATTGCACAAAGCCAACAGACTACCAGACATGGGAGGGCTCTGGCAAAAAGCTCCACCTCCCCTCCTCTCCTCTACACACATTCACACACACTGCCACATAGAGCAAAAAATATCGAGGTTATGTGTTTCCTGAAATATGGTTGGCTGAATAAATACACTTACAGAAAACTCTTTGTAAAACAATAGCAGAATGAGTAACAGCGCATCGCTGCCATGGGAAATAAAAAGGAAAGTAACCCAACTGCAATTCAGCCAGAATCATTCCAAACCCCAAAGGTTGGCCTCTTTTTTTTTTTCTTTAATGTGTCTGACATTTTATGGCATCAATAATGCAAACAAAGAGGAAATCATATTTGCAGAACACTAATGCACGGATGTCTAAAGCGAAATACAATACTGATTACTTTTTAAATGAAGCCACCAGGTTTTGATGTGCTGTGGTGGTTAAATTGGTCCATCAAATTCCTTCCAAAGCAAATTCCAGTCCAAAGCAAGAGCTTGACCTTTTCTATAACCTTGGGTAGCCTTTTCAGCTGTATTCTGATTGGAGGTAATAAATGTTAGTTTGAAGGAATCTTCCTGATGGGTTGAATTACAGAAATGTCACAATTCCTTCTCAAGATGAGGAGAAACTGAAGATATGTCACCTCTTCACAGGCTGTCCAAACCCTTTGGCAAATATAATGGCAAGCCTACTATGAAGAGCTGTGTGTGAGAGGAGGGATGGGCTCTGAAAGAGATTTCTAGAAGCACTATTAGGATTTTGCCTTTAGGGTTAGTGGCTGATCTCTCCAGCACCTGATAGCTTTTCTCTTGCCTAGAACCTCCTGCAGATGACTGCAGAGCAATGTCTGAGTAGGAAAATAAGGGTATGAATAAGCAGATGTGGCAAAAACACACAAAGAAAGCTTCCCTTCCTTTTCTATATTTTTCTATATGCTAGTGTTTTATTTTTCACAAAGTGAATCTCAGAGATGCATCTTAAGAACCACAGACAGCATTGTCTCTGGCAGCACAAAAGTGAAGAAGCTGTTGTTTTCCTGCCTGGGAAATCCCACTGCTCGGTCTCCTCTTACAGCAAAAGAGAGAAGGACTTGAGGTCAGGCCTATGCTTTCAACTTATCAGCAGGATCATTCATTTCCAGAGCCAAGGGGCTTCTTTTGCAATGTCCACTGACTTGCACTGAGTTAAGCGTGTGAATTTCTTTAATTCATGCAGTTTTGGTTTGGTTGGCAGCGTTCATTGTGTGCCTGTGTGCTGGTGAGTAGGATTGGATGCCACCATCTCACATCAGCTGGGAGTTTGTCTGCCATTTAGATCACATCTGATCAGGGCTTTGTGTTTGGGGATTGTATGTCTTGGAGTTAATCAGTGCAAGCAGCTAATTGCCGCTAGTTAACTAGTGCCTTTTAATTAGGACTGCACTGCTGGCTGGATACATGAAGGGAGCTGTTTGTCACTGGCAAAAATTTCAGCCTTGATGATGTAAAACTCTTTGGGGAATTAGAAGGATAAAAATACAGGCTGGAGCTATTGTCACTTTAGCACAGCAGATAATCAGTTTCAGCAGAACTGGCCTGGATGAGGTTGGAGTCACGCTTTGCTGGGGTCAAAAATGATAGCGGCTGCTCCCCGACCCTTCCTCCTGTGCAGAGGGTGGGACACTGTGGGCTTCAGCTGGGATTTACAGGAGATACCCCACATGCATTACAATGAGCTTTGCTGTAAAATTCACTGCACAGAGGTTAATCTAGATGTCAACACTGCCTGACAGCAGTGAAATTACTCCGGGGCAGTGCTCCTTCTGAAGTCTTAATATAACAGTCAATTCCATCCTGCCTGCAGGAAATGAAAGTTTTCTGCTTTGTGTGCGGAATCATCCGGCGCCAATTTTCTCACTGTTTGAAGTCCAAACTGTTTGTGGTCTTGGGATTCACCTCACATTAAGACTTTCACTTCATTTAAAAACTCTGCTAGTCAAGTCCTGAGAACTGCAAGGACAGGAGCTGAATAGGGAGAAAAAGAAGCGGGCATGGAGGGAGAAATCTGATCTCACCTACCACATTGAAATCAAACAGCTTCACCAGTCCTCTGTGCTCGGTAAAGGGAGGGGATGCAGAAACTCAGTTATCTGAGCATCAAGCAGCAAAGACTGGAGAGGCTGGAAGCCAGCAGAGAGCAAGGAAAGTGTGCAAGACATTTGGACCTCCCAGAGCTATGATTTTCTTTAGAGGTATTTCAGCCCTCCCCTGCTGGGACCTTGTCCTAAGCTGCCAGTAGTTCAGCAGTTAAACTCCCCCTCAGAACAACTGTTCCAGTTTTCAGCAGTGGGATCAGTCACTTGTGCTGGGAGGGAGAGCAGTTCCTGTAGAGGACTCCTGACAGTGTGGGGAAGCGATGGTTAGATTTGTGATGCCTCTTTTCCCCTTGCAGAGAAGCTAAAATTGCGGGACTAGCAGAAGAGAGGAGGAACCAATGGTCATTCCTTTAGTTTGAAAAGAGCTGTCAGATTGGGTCTGTGAGAAACCCAAGCCAACAACATGAAGCTGACCCACCACCTTACTTAACTGTTGGGGAAAGCTGGAATATTTTGTCCTTCCTTCTCTTAGTCTCTTATCTCTTTCCTCAGTTCAGTCTTTCAAAATTGCAAGCAATAGGGCTCCAATCACTTCTCTGAGGGAAGTGTTTCATGGCTCAGTGTTGCATTGGAAAGGAAAAAGAGGCACAGGAGGGATGAATGCTCCTCCACTCCTCCCAGAGCAGCAACTGACAGCTCTGCCTGTGTCATTTATGACACTGCCAGCCAGAACAGATGTTTGGAAACACCTACTTTCTCCAGGCTTGAAACTCAATATCTCTACTTTCAAAGACAGCAGCAAAGGGAAAAGATTTTTTAGGATTTAGCAGCTATGTAAACATTAAACAGGTACTGATGTAAGAGATGCCTTGGTGTGGGATTGGAGGAGGTACCTTAGAGTTAAGCAAGTCTATCCACTCCTGAAAAGCAGTGCTGAGAGGGGAATTTTCTACTATTTTTGGTACTCATTTGGAGATAGCACCGTTATGCCAAGGCTCCATGAGCCCACCGTCCATCAGAAAGCCACTGAACATGAATGGAGAACAAAACTTTTGGGTTGCACCAAGACACACCCATGCCTGAGAGTCTCATAGCACAGGAGCCTGTTGATGTCCAGAGTCTTGCAGCTGTCACAGGAGCCACCACAGCGTGGTATCACAGCCAGGATCTCCTTTCTTCCCCTTGCTTATTCTCATCATTGCCTTACAACCAGGGAACACACCTAGAGCTGTTACAAAAACATTGGGTACAAGCCATGGCTGTAGTGCTTCAGCTGATTCCTGGGCAGACCAGAAAGGACATAGATACTCCCTGCAGAGGGAGGAAATTAGAAAGATTTTAAAAAAACTTCTTAAGATGACATGCTGAAGAAAATACTGTCTTCACACAAACTGGCACATGAATGAATGCTGACCAAGTGCTCCAAAGTACCTCTGGCTTTGGGGGCTTGTGGTGACTGTGTCTGCACTCTTCAACCCATATCCTGAACAAAGGAACCCTATACATTTGAGTTCTGGGAAATAAGAGCCCTTCACATAAAAAGAAACAGCTTATACAGTATTATACTTCTGTCTGTGCCCCTGAAACAGCATAACTTTTTAGACCTTCTTTTAGTTACATTTTCTTACAGGAAAAAAAACCCAAAAAACACAGAAAAGCACAAAGCCTAGTGGTCTTGTTTCTTATTTATATAAATGGTCCCTTGATTATATTGGTTTCTGCCTCCTTTTTAAACCAGTATTTGTCCAGTTTCATAGCTAACTTTCCCTGGAGTTGCAGTATGTTGCTATTTTCTTTTGGTTTTGCGTGTATCCATTGTGCTACTTAAACTTCTACACCACACTCCCCAAAATCGGTCTTCATTTCCCAACCCAAGATACTCAGTTGCTTTCTAAAACCAGCCTTTCCCTTTCCTTGGCTCTTTTATTCCTCCACATATTTTCTTACCTTGTTCCACCCACTCCTGGGGACAAGCAAACAGCTCAAAGCTAACGATCTCTCTCAAGCAAGCAGCCTCTTTAAAGGCATCCCAGAGTTTTCACATTTGTCTGGGCAGACAGTTCCCAGAGTCACCTGTCTGCAATTCTACACCCTGCAGACCCAAGGATAGGCAGTTCAGATTTTTTCAGCCCCCAAAATCCATGCACTGAGGGACATCTAAAAAGGCCAGATGGGCAAGTTTTGCAGGAGACAGGATGGACTTTCAGTCTGGCAGATCTCTGCATCTCTCCCCTTTGCTACATTTCAGCTTCTGTCTTGCAACCTGACAGACTGGGGTGAAAGGAAAAATAATGGCAGGAGAAAACAAACCAGGTCACTGATGAGACCCTGAGGCTGGAGCCACATTCACTGCCTGCAGTTTGCAGCCCTGGCACAAAATTTCCACCTGTACCATGCACCAAAATAGCACCTTCACTTCCAAGAAAGCATCATTTCTGTGACACCCTTGGGTGACTGAGTTGGTGCAAACAATTTTAATTTTTAGGGAACAGCATGCAGCTGGGGCAGGGAAGACCCCATGGCCCCTTCTCAGCTGTGCTCAGGCTGGTGTTCCTTCCACCTTTCACAAGTCCCTCAAGAAAACTGCAGATGGAAGGTCTGCCTGGATGTGCTGGGAATTTGCCTGGCTTGCCCCAGAGCTGGGTGAGACATGTCAGTGTTCCCAGGCAGCAGGGATAGCTCTCTTGCTCTGAGTAGAGGCAGGGAGTAGGGAAGTGTCTCTCTGAGAAATAAAGAAGCACAAACTCATTTTTCTTTGACTCCAAACACTCAGATGTTGATATTCTGTGAGAGTTTTCCCCAAAATCTGCTTTTCTTCCCCTCACACAAAGCCCCATTGCAGAGCCCCTCTTCCTACAGGGAAGATCACCAGTCCATGCTGATGGGAAGCTCTTCTGCTCCAGGAAATGTGCTTCTGGAAATGAGGTTCAGGGTGTTCATCAGGAATGCAGCACAGCTGCTTTCCCTCTTCCCCTCCAAAACTGTGATGCCAAAAAGGGATGCAGCAGTTTCTATCATGTCTTTGAACCCAAAGCAATCTTCTCCTTGCTCCCAACAAATCTCTATCCAACAATGACAGGCCAAGGGGGCCAGAGCAGCAACAGAGCAGATGTCACAGCACAGAACTGCAGCTTATCCAGCTCTTCTGAGCAACAGTTCACAATTAACTCTGACAAAAGGACCCTTCTCCAAGGCGGTCACTGCACATGGTGGGGCTAAGAGCAAAGCAGCCAGAGCATTGGTCTCAGCCACTTGCCATCTTCTGGGGACCCATAAACTCTCCTCACAGGCCACCTAATCCTAACCATGCAGTGTCGAGGCTCGGTGTCACACTCGTTTCCTGAGCTCACCTCGCTGCTGTGACAGTACAAAGAGGTGGTGAAAGGGACAGGGTGGTGGTGCTGGGGAGGAGGGGAAGGAGGAAAGAAGTGAGGAAGGGAGGATGTAGCTGCTGTGCAGCGGGAATCTCATCAGCTGGGAACCAGTGTCTCTATGTGACCTCATAGTGTAAAAGCCCGTGACTGGCCAAAAAAGAAATGAGAGCATGGGAGTGAGAGAGAGGGGTGGACAAAACTGTTGCTTTGCACAACCTGGCACAGTGCCTGGGAGCCACAAGAACAAGAAGCCACTTGGGGCAAGAGACAGGCTGCCCCAGGAAAGGGTTTTCTCCTGGAGGAGCTGGACAATTAACAGCCATTGTTTATTCTCTCCCTGTGCTGAATCTCCAATCCTTTTTACCAAAGCAGCCTGCACAAAAAGGGAGCCAGGCTGGTGCCAGCAGCCTTTTAACCAATCTTTTCCCCTTTCAAAGCTGAACCTAAGTAGGCAGGATATCCTCTCCCAAAAGAGCAAGATCCTGCTGTGGAGAGGCAGCATGGCACACAGCTCCTGTGCGTGGACACCTGGTGCTGGCCCACACACTTGTCTGTGACCACTGGTGCTGCTGTGAGCTCCTGGTGCCTGTACAATGGCAGTCTGTCCAGGCCCCACTGGCAGGAGTCTGTCCCACCAGCCCAGATCTCTCTAACAGGCAGAGCAAAGTTGTGTCCTTACTCCTGCGTGGCTACTGCCACCCATCTCCCACCCCAGGCTCTCACTGCTCATTACACAAGCACAGAATAAACCCACAGCTGCTGTTGCCACCACAGTCCTCCTTTATCAGTGTCCCCTGCCTCTATCTGAAGCCATCAGACAGGTCCAGCCAATGCCATGAGCGTGAGATATTGATTGTCAGGAGACATGGGGGATGGGGAGAGGATGCAAGATCTTCCCTTTCAGTGCAAGCCATAATCAGCCACATAGCTCTCCTTGCATCCTGGACTTGAATATTACTCTGGCCATGGGAAAGGAGCCAATGTCCCTTCTCTGTCCCCTCTTCCCCCATCTGCATAGCCTTCCACAAGTGCCACATCCGAGCAGGCTATTTTTGTGCTGGCAGTTGTTGCCTTCTCAAAATTGCCTTGATAATGCCTGTGCCACCCATTCCCTGCCTCCCGAGAGCAGCTGCCAAGCTGAGGTTCCCCCTCATCCTCCATTACCCATACAAAAAAAAAAAAAAAAAAAAAGGCCCAGAAAGGTTTTGTATTCTCAGCCCAGTCCGTTCAGGCAGGAGTCAGCCTGAGTGAGCGTTTCCCCAGGCCGGGATTATTTTCTGGGGAGATCGGCCATGGTGAGGATGCTGCTGCCTCTCCCTCCCTGTCCCCACCACCCCCTGTTGCAGCCTGTCAGGCCTTTCTCCTCATTGAGATGCAAGGCTGGCCGCTGTGGCCATCCGCTGAGCCGTCTGCTCCTGAAGGCACCTTCCCCTCCTTCCCCCCTCCTCCCGGGGCTGCCTGTGGAGCTATTCTTCAGCCTCTGCATTTCACAACAGCTCAAAGGCAGATGCATCAATCCTTTCAGGGGATGGGGACGTGAGGGGAATGGCAAGGGAGCTGCAGGCAGGTGTTGGTAGGTTCCCAGCCATCTCACAAGCCTGGTCCCCCTCCCTGTCCCCCGCTGGCTTGTGCCTGGGGCTTGGGCTGAGGCATGGGGCAGGAATGGGGAAGGGCAGAGGATGGGGTGGAAGAGCACTGGGATATGCTGACCCCAAGGGCATGCCCAGCAGGGTTGCAGGCATGTTCCCAGCTGTCTGCACCCTGCAGCCTTTCCCCCATGCAGGGAGCAAGGATCCAACCCTGCTCACTAAAAGTTCACACGGGGGGCCAATTTGGCCCTGGTGCAGACAGCTGGGGGCGGGGGAACAACCCCATGGCCACCAACAGCCATAGGGGCGGGGAGGAGTAGGGTTGTTCCTCCCAAAGTGACGCCAGCACTGGGTGCCCTGGGTGAGCAGCGCTCCTGTCTCACACACTGGAATGGGTTGGGGATGACTTGGGATCGGGTCCCCAGGACCCCCCCTGGACTCCCAGGCACAGCCACGTTGGTCCTGGTGCTCTCCCAGCACTGGCAGCAGCCGGCACGGGGCAGGGAGGGCTGGGGCAGGAGCCTGCAGCCTGCGGGAGGGCGGCTGCTCCCCGGTGTGTGTTTTACCCGTAGGTGCCACAATCCTTTGACTGTGTGTTCGAAAGCCTTGAGTCTATACATTTAAGAATCAGCAAATTAGAAAAATTGTCCTGAAATGTTGGAGGAAGGAAAAAGGCAGGAAGGCAGAAAGGGATGAGGAGGGACTAAGAGGAAGGGGTTGGTAAAAGAGAGTTCATCCAGGGGCACTGCCCTGGCTTTGTGCCCATCACCTGCGGGCTGGCAAGGAGGGAGGGAGGCAAGGACGAAAAGGGAGGACTGATTTCACATATTCAGTGCATATCATACAACCAGGGCAAGGCTTTCTTCCTGGGGCTCCTACCCAGGACAGCATCGCCACCACAGCCAGTCTAGAGCCCTGCCCAGCAGCCCGAACCATCCTCACAGCAGGGTTACATTTCACTGCTTGATTGCTCGGGGGAAAGATACCTTCTCCTTTCTTTACCTTTTTTTTTTTCTTTTTAATTATATATATATTTTTAAGTTTTTTTTCTCCCTTTTTTGTTTCTTTTTTTTTTATATATATAGTCTCACAATTTTCTGTAACAGCAGCTTCTTTCTGTATTGGTGTGGAAGTTATATAGAGAGAGATATCTATAAATATATATAAGCCAAACTGCCTTACAGGTTGTTGTTCTGTGGGATTTTTGTTGGTTTGCTTTTTGTTTTGCTTTTCTTTTGTTTTCAGTGTTGTATGTGTAGCAGGCACTTGAGTTTATATGAAGATGTTTGCTTGGGAGCTGAGGGACAAAGGGTTTGGGAAGGGGAGAGGGAAGAAAGGATGGGAGGAAGGAGCAGGAACTTCCAACAAGTGGCCACTGCTAGCCAAGGATGTCCAGGTAGATTGGTGTGGCCTTGCCCAGAGCATGGAGGATCTTGTAGATCTCCTTGATGTTGAGCCGTTGCTGAGGTTCCCTCTGCCAGCAGCCCAACATGATGTCATAAACCTCCTTGGGGCAGACTCGGGGCCTTTCCAAAACTCGCCCTTGGGTAATGCACTCGATGACCTAAAAGAAAGGAAGAAAAGAAACAGTGAACACCAGCTGGGCAGTTTATGGAGGATGTCCTGTCCCTGATACTGCTTGGCTGATGTGGCACCATTCAGTGAATCTGAAATCTCAGATCTGCACATCTTCAGTGCTCACCTGTTTGTTGCTAATGATAATTTTACTATGAAGAGTTTGTCTCCAGCTGCAGTTTTTCAGATCCCGAAAACCTTCCCCGTTGACACCTACCTACCTCAATGCATTCTCCAAAGAGGAGGTCACAAGCAAATGAAATAGGTTTTAATTTATGATGTCAGTTTTTCCTGCTAAATGAAGAAGGAAAAAAAGTCCTAAAATCCCCAAAGTAGAGTAATATTTTGCACAGCTGAAATTATATTTTTCTTGTCTGAAAACCAAGAGTCCTTTTCATTGCAAAGCCCAGGAGATGTTTATAAGGAAGAGTTCAGAGCATCTTTTCCTATGTAATTCTCCTCTTTCTGACATAGAAAAGCAACTAAAAGAATGAGATTTCATGTCAAATCACATCTGTGAAGGAGAAAAAAAATTTACAATGCTATCACTCTGTTTCGGGTCAGATCAATGCTGCTAATGAGAAAAATGTGAGGTCCTGGATAACAGTAAAGTCTCTTCAGAGGGATGCCATTGGAAAGGACTCCGCTAAGGGTCTCTTTGTGTATTGTTTACTGGAGAAATGAATGAAAAGAAAAAGGAAATATGAGTTTCCAGAGAGCTGCTGTTACTGCCTGGCCTCCTTGGTTGGGGTTGATGAGTCCCAGCATTGCAGCGTGCGAGGGGCCTGCCACGCTCTGCAGATAAACACCAGTCCCAAGCAGTGTGTTGAGGGAAGCCACCCAGCAAGAGGTGTTTGGAGCTTATCATTTATGAATAGTAATGGTCCCACCACGCAGCTCAAGGGATACTTATCACTGTGCTGTTTGCATATAAATGCAGAGGGGAGAGATTAGGGCCCGCTGAAAGAGAGGAGAGCAAGACACAGCATGAAGAGAAGCCTGCATTGCCACAGAGCTGCAGGCTGCTCACTGTGGGGAGCAGGTGAGGTATAGTTCCTGTCAAGACATCCTGGACATGCACAGGAGCTCTGTGCTGGGATCTTTCTCTCCAGGGCAAAGGAAAGGTGAAGAGGGAAGTTAATTGTCAGGCTGAGTGCTGCCTTGCCTTGTTCCTCTGCTCAGAGAGGGTTTCTCCCAGCCTTGGAAAAACCTGCTGAAAATGCAGAGGGAATATGAGGCCATGCAGGTGGCACAGGAGGGAGTGAGGCATCCCAGCCTTGCCAATGCCAACACCCAGCAGGGGTGATGCTAGGCCAGCCTGGTGCTTGCTCCTGGCCCAGTCCTGGCAGCCAGGAGCTTGGCACAGCCTCATTGACCTGTCCCTCTTCACAGGGCTCTGGAGCTGCATCTGGGCTGCCACAGGAACTTGCTCTGATGCCACACCATCCAGGAGCTGGTGGAGGTGTCAGTCCTCTGCAGACACATCAGTTCTGCCCATCCCTCCACAACTGTGAAAAATAAGACTGATGAGAGCTCATGTGGCTTCTCCCCACCAGGATACTGTGGTCAGCAGGCAGAAAGAAGTGGATACACCAACAGGTAAAGGAACCAGGACACTTTATCCCATGGATGGTAGCAAACCAATACACTCTCAAGATTAAAGGTGGCTATTTTCAGCCCTACTGCCCTGCAAAGAAAACTGAGGCAGAATGCACAGGCAAAGCTGAGCTGTCACACTCCAGCATGCCTATTGCCCATGTTCAAGCTCCAAGTGCTCATTTGTGTGTGTTTGTATTTACCCTCACAGGGAAATGCAAGAGCAGTTCATTAAATAGCGTGACAAATAACTTCTGTCTCTGTCAATTCCATTGTTTGTGCCTCTAAAATGTTTGCGTGTGCTACTTTGGGATATACAGTCAGGCCCCATTGAGCACACGAATGGGCAAGTATTAGAGCTGTAAAGCAACACCTTGGATTTGCCATCTCTGCAACTCACTTAATTAAGGGATCTGTATCCAGAAAGCAGAAAATGCACATTTTTCATTACAAAAGGTGAAATTTCTGAAATCCATTAGATACACAGTAGGATAAAAATGTTCAAGGTTCCCACACACTGCTATGTCAATGCATCTTTTTCCTCTTCTATAATACCTCCTGCTATTCTAAGCAAAAATCTTCCAATGCATTTCTGCTGATGTGCCTCAAACCTCAGCAGTGACACCCTGCTAATCCCAGCCAGCCTTCCCTCAACATTTTTACAGTGCAGCCCTGTCCTGGTGGGCTGCAAGTTTTTCTAGTCAAAGAAATAATAAGGGCAAAAAAAGCTCCATGGGTTCCACCCTCAGTGAACTGGGGTAAGCCATATTGTAGTTATCCCAACGGCAAAAACCCCAAGGAAACGTGCTACATGCAATATATCAGGCTTAAAACAATTTCTCACAAACTAGAGCTTTAGCTACAAAAGGAGAAACCAGGAGAAATTCAAGGCATGACTTAGATCCCAGCAGTAATTTGGGTATCCCCAGTTCTGGCAGCACCCCGAGAGTTTATGAGATGTGACAGATACATCAGGAACTTAGCAGCAAGGGGCTGAGGATTAGCCAGTACATGGCTTTGGCAGAGCTCTTTGATTCCTGCAGGCCTCAGTTTTCCCAGCTCTTAAACTGAGATAATGACACTGATCCTATGGCTTCACCATGGGAGTGCCAAGGGGGGGACCGTCCATGTGCGAATTTCTTTGCAAACAACCTGGAAAGGAGAGACGGCAAAAAATACAGTTTTCAGCTGAGGTGTCTCATCACTGTTGTACCTCTGTGTTTGAGAGCTGGAACCAGGGCTGCTTGCCATACGTGAAAATCTCCCAGAGGATCACCCCGAAGCTCCAGACGTCGCTCTCTGTTGTGAATTTCCTGTACATGATGCTCTCTGGGGGCATCCAGCGGATAGGCAGCATGGTGTGTCCTCCAACCTGGGTGAGAACAAAGGCACAGGGAAATCTGAGTGGTGACAGTCCTGGGGAAGGGGTCATAGGATTAGATCATTGAGTCAAGCTCCTGGCCCTATGCAGGACACCCCAATAATCACACCATGTGTCTGAGAGCATTGTCCAAAGGCTCCTTGAGCTCTGCCAGGCTTGGAGCTGTGAGCACTTCCCTGTTGAGCTCGTTCCTGAGCCTGAGCACGCCATGTCAAGTCAGCCCTGACATGACGAGCACAAACTCAGGACCTCCCTGTGAACTACAGCAACAAGGAGCTGTTCCAAAAGGCTGGGCTGGCTCCTGCCTCCCCTACCTCACATGGGTTAACCCACCAATCCCACCTGGTTAACGAGATGCATAGGGAGTGAAGTGTATCCAGACAAATTACATCCTCTCCACCCCAAATGGGCTGGTAAGGCAATCAAGTGCAAAATGCCAAGAACATATTCCAGCCCTACAGTCTGGTGAACCTGGACACACAGCAAGAGTGGTCAGCAGAGCATTTCAGGACCTCAATACTCCAAGGCACCCACCAGAGACAGAACGTGAAGGCTCTCCCTCTTCAGAAAGGTTCTCTAAAAGCCATGCACAGGTGATCTGTGCATCACCTAATTGCATGAAAGGTTTTGTGCTCACAAAAATGTGCTACAGACCTTTTCAGAGAGTGCTTTCCATATGTAAATGACTGCAGGACCACACTGCAGAAGGTGGTCTGTAGATAAAGAACAGTCTCTTACAGGCAGGGAAATGCCCATCACTCAAATGGAGGAGGGAAAACTGGCCCCTTTGGAGAGTTTGGAATTGGAAGAGCCCACAGGTGTATAAAATTGGGGTATGTCAAGCCAGGGAAAGGCACTTCCTCAGGTAAGAGTCAGCCCTTCTGTAAGGCAGATGAATCCAGCAGGTACACAGGAAGCTTGCAGGGTACTTGCAAACAGTTCCAAAGCAGATGGATTTACCTTTGGATTCACTAGAGATTCCGAAACAAGTTTCTTTGAGCAGGACAAGTTTTTTTCTGTTCTGTTCTTCTGCATAAGAAGCTCCATCTGTGGGGAAACAGCTAATTGCTACGACCCACCAGTGCTGGAAGCAGCAGGCTGCAAGTCTCCACACTCGTTTCTGCTGAAGGTGAAGTGTCCCAGGCTTAGCAGTGATGAGAAAAGTCCTTTTGTGGAGCTGCTTGGAAGACTGCTTGTCTCATTAGGGACACCAAAAAAGCAGTGCTAATAACTTTGTAGCACTGCAGCTGAATCAAATGGGGAGAAGGTATCTGCCATCCAGGATTCCAGCATATGTCTGCCTATTCCAAGTAATGAGATTGTTGTGCTTGCTTGGATGAAAACGTTTCTTTTGCAAACATAAAGATCTCCTCTGAGCTGCCAGTTTTTCCACAGGTTTCTTTGACTGATTAAAGCAGAGCTAGTGTGGGGAAGGGTCAGTACAGGGACACTGCAGTGCCTGGAAGCAAGAGGGAGGTGTGTTGGAATAGGCTGTGAAAGGGGTAGGATGCTCAGCTGGCTTTCTGCATGGAGGGGCTCAGATTTCTGTGGGGTTTGACAGAATTTAGGCTCAGGTTTGCAGTGTCGTACTCAAAATGACCAGCCCTTTTCCTTACTCTGAAACAGACCCTCCCTCAAAAAAGAGGATTTTAAATAGTCTCAGGATGATCTTTCTTTCCTGAGTGCAGGTGCTTGAAGATAAAAAGCTCATTGCAGCTCCACACCTCCTGTTTAGAGGTGTCTTGGCTGGCGTGTTCTCAGCTTGCTGCTCTGAACTCCCAAAAATGTTCTGCTGTAATGGAAATGGAAATACGCTTTTCTTCCTTTGTTCCTTCGAAACCCTGGCTGCAAATTTAGCTCTTCCCTACATTCCCATCTTTTACTAGTTGCTTTCCCTTCTTGCAAAGGGCTCTGAGGAAACGTTATAAGCAGAACAGGACATACATCAAACTTGCTTGTTGCAAAAACTGTTTTGTGCTAATGCTTATTTTATTCTCCTTTAAGTAGCACTAACTCTTCAGTTTTCCAGCAATCTCAAAATGATTACTTGTTGAAAAGCTCTCTGCATTTGCAATACCCTGAATCTTGCAGGATCATTTGGGATTACAGGTAGTGCAGTGTACTGAGCACAGTTAACTCCCTTTTGATCAGGTTTTACTTAGAGCAGTTCAGAATGTGTGAACCAGGCCCTCAGCTTACACAGACAGTATCACAGCAGCACTGCTCAAATGGGAGGGTCCCCATTTACACCACTCCAGGATCTGGCCCTGAAAGCAGAGCAGAGAAGCCAGTAGTGCCATCTCAGTTCTAATAAGCTAAAATAAAGTCAAGATCTTTGATGTCCCCTAGACATACCCCGGTGAAGTTCTGCCAGCAAAATGACATACACAGTCAAGAGCTGTCCCAAGGATGTGACAACACAACCTTGGCTTGGCTCAGAGGTTGAAGTTCAAACAGCCAAAGCATTCCTCCCAGCCATGTGAGACAAAGATTTTTACAAATTAATGTGGTAATAACTAATAATCAAATTAATTTGGGGAAGAAAATTCAAACAAGCAGTGCCCAAAAATTTGTGGATCCCAAAACATGGCCCAGCTATGCTCAGAGATGAGGAGCTATTGCTTGCAGGGGCATCCTTTGCATTTCAAACAGGGTGCTACATTTCTGAGAGCAAAGATTCAGCCTTGCACTTGCCAGCCACAAGCAGAACAGGCATCAATTAAACTCTACCATAAACCCACTCCAATGTCTAACCCAGCACGTAAGGCTGACTACTACGCTTTAAAGGATTGCCTTTGACTATCCCTTACTGCTTCCCTTGCAAACTGATTAGGATTAAAATTCCCATTTCACAGATGAGAAAACAGATGCAGGAAGGCAGGGAAGGGCCCTGCTCTGAAGCTGTACAATAAGTGAACACCAAGTCCTCCTGGTCTGCAGTCAGCCATACCCTGTTATTTGATGATGGAGCAAAATGATTTAGAGCTGAGCACAGAGGGATTGTGGTAGTGATGCCACAGGAAGCAGAGTGTGTCCAGGGTGACAGAAATCCTTTGCATAACGTGTAGTGATTGTGAGCTGTGTTCTGCCACTGTAGACTGGCACGTGATTCCCACAGCTACATACTTGTTTTACAGGACCAGCCATTGCCAGGAGCATAAAAGCAAAATGATGCTATTAAATCAGGCTGAAAAATAGGGTGCTGTTTTCTTCTTTTGCAAAGCCAGCTTTCAAGGCATACCCTTGACTTTGGAAAGAATCATTATCATGCCTTTAGGGAGAAGGTGAAAGTTTATTTCAGCCTCTGCTTGCTCAGAGCTGGGTCTAGCAGGTTTCAGAAATAAGTCACCATGCAGGACTGGTGTTTGTTAAGAGCGTGCTAGTTCTGAGACTTCTCTAAAACAGCCATGTCATCTTCCCACACCATCTTCTCCATTTCCCTTGGGAGCTAGGGATGGGAGAGCCCTGCTAACAGGTAGGCTCACCTTCCCCAAGGGTAAAATGTCTTGAAACAGTGGCATTACAACTTCTCTTCTGGAGACACTCCATAGCTTGGGTGAGGGCTCTGCTTGCAAGCAAATAAGACAAGTAAATCCTCTTCCGCTCCTCTCTTTAAATCCTATGATGCTGCCAAGCTTGCCCTTTTGCCTTGTTATTTTAATGCTTCACAGACCTGCAGACTGGCCTCTTTATCCCATTGCCATGGCTGTCTAGCTTTGTTTGACATTTTTAGCTAACTTTCTCTCCCTAGATCAACTCCCCATGCCCACACTGACACTTTATTCCCTCTGCTCTGCTCTTTCCATTCACAGTGCTATCCTGGTAATAAATAGAGCAATCAGTGCACACCCTCTGAACAGCCAAAGTTTTCTTCCTCTCCATTTCAAGGTTGCAGTATCACCTACTCTATTCCATCCCTTTCTAGCAGATGTTCCCAAGGGCATGACCTGATCCACAGCCCTGTGTTTCTGGTACCCCAGGGCACCTGGCCCCTGCTCTGAAGCCTCATTACACATCCAAGCCCATGGACTTGCAAGATAGCCAGCCACTCCCTCTGAGCAGCTTATTGCTGGATTAGATATGAACCTCAGGGAGCTGGGGGAGGTTCATGAAAGGCCAGCATTAATGGCCATTAGGGAGAGAGATAATTACTTAATGCTAGTACAGCACTTTGAGGATGTAAAGCTATATAAGTGCTATGTACAAGTAGTATTATAAGGCTTGAGGTTTGTCTGCTACCAAGGAAAGCTGGTGTCTGGGGGAAAAGTTCTCCTTGTCCCAGCTTTCTGAATGACATCCAGCTGATTAGGAAAGGAAAAGATGACATGTTATCCCCCGGTGAGCCTGACAGTACAGCAGCAGGTTGTGGAGCAGCAGTGTTCAGCATAGACTGTAAAATAAATCCACAGTCTGGGCCACCAGCAGAGATAACCTGGAAATCAAAACCAGAGTAGGGCTGAAAAACCCTCATACAAATTTGGGACTGGTGGGAATACAGATACTGGTGGGGATACAGATAGCACATGAAAGGCAGCCTTTGGTGGCCAGCACTGTTTTTCCTCTTCCCAGCTCACAAACCAGCACCAGGGCTGTAGCCCAAAGCAGCATGCAAAAGGGAACTACTGAGCCAAGTTTTCTACACCCACAGCTGGAAGGCACCTCCATAGATCTCAGCTCACAGTGGGATTTGGTCTCCAGCATACTCTTAGCCTGTGTCTTATTTTTCTTTTTGTGCAGTTTCTTTTGCAATGTTGAAATAAAAAAACAAACAAAACAAACAAACCAAAACAAAACAAAAAATAGAATCAGTGCTTTTGTTTTCCTTGGTCATTTGACATTTACCTTCCAAGGTCATTTGACACCTTTCCTCCTGCTTCTGGCAGACTTGATGGAGCCTCTGCTCCTGCTTTGGGAAGATCACAAGAACCATTGTAGATGTCTTTGTATCGTGCAGCATTATTTGAACTTCCCATTTTTGGGCAGGAAACAGAGACATTTGAGTTTGTAGAGAATCACAGAGCAGTAGTGGACACCTTGGGACCATTCCTCTCTAGGAAATTCCACTCAAAGGTCAATCCACTCAACCTAGTGATAAGACACACATTCTCTGATTGCCATCTCTCTTCCTGCTGCTGTAGGTAGGGGTGACCCGGGATCTTCCTTCATTGCAGACCTGGATGCCATCCCAAGCTGGACCACACCAAATCATATATATATCCTTTAGAGCTCAGCACTAGGAGCTGGGTGATCCAGCTCTGAGCCTTCCCCTGGCAGCCAGCTGTAAGTCCCCACCAGGACATGCTGATTCCTGCTGCAGGCAGGATGTGTTGTTAATTCAGCAGCTCTGGACAGCCTTGTGTGAATAAGAGCCACAGGTGGCTCTCAGGGTCATCTGAGAGGATGTAAGGACAAAAAAAAAAAAAAAAAAAAAAAAAAAAAAAAAAAAAAAAAAAAAAGCAATGAAAGCAAGAAGGAGGAAAAGCTGCTCTGTTTGGCTAAGCCGAGCTCTTGGAGAACAACAAACAAAACTGCTGTAGAGTGTGCCTTTGTGAGTCAATGTTTGTCAGTTCAGGTTGGGGCACAAGGAGATGACTTCTCAGGGTGATGCAAAGAGCAGCACATGCTTGTGGCTGGGGATCCAGGAGGAGACATTCCTTCCTTGCCTTCAGCCTGGATCCAGCTGCACTGAGAAATTTTTCAGATGTGCCAGTATTTTGCCTCTGTGAGTCCTGACAGATTCCTGGACATCTTTTTGCAAAGCAGAGGGATTAATTCTGACATGCCAGAGCTGAGCTTTGCTGCACCTTGGCTGTTCCCACTTCATAGTTTCAACTGTCACCTTAGTAGGCTCTTAAGTACCCAAGTAGTTTAGATCAGAGGTTGCTGAATTTAACTGCAAATTATGACTGGATGTGATTCCCAAGTGCTTTATCTGTAATTTCCTTTCAGCTTATCCAGGAAGAAAGGTCCTAGCTATATCTGAGACTGCACCTTTGCCAGAATTACCCTGGCCTCCAAAAATCCCCAAGGTGTTGTCCTGATGGAAAGGCATCATGAGTAATGGCTGCACCAGCCCACGGGCTGAGCCTCTTCAAAGTGATTCAAAAGCCATCACAGCCCTGTCCTTGCCTTCACCTCTCGTGCCTTTGCAGTCACTGCTGTCCTAGCCAGTGCTGACTGTGAGATTAAACAGTCAGCAAATTCCATCAAACTTTTCAATTTACTTGACTGAGCCCTCCACTCTCGGGGCCGAGCAGATGTGATCCTCTCACAATTCTCACTGGCTGCACCAACCATCTCCTCCACTGCAGTCTCTGGCAGTGCCACAGCAAAAGGCTGGCTGCCTGCCTCCCTGCATGCCAGCAACCAAAGACACGTCACAGCAGTTTTCCAGGGATTTTTGAGGTTTACAGAACGCACAAAGCAACCTGGAGCTGTTGCTCCTACTTGTGTGGAGCTGTGCTGGGTTGTCTGTCTGCCCAAGGAAAGGGACATGCTCCCTGCCTGCTGCTAGATGGGAGAAGATTGGATTTACCCAGAGAGAACATGGGGAAAGGAACAAAATGTCCCTGCCATGAGGTGATGTAAGGAGCCAGATGGACTTGTTCAGGAGCAGGAAACACTGACCAGGCAGGGTTAATGTGAAACCGAGAAAGGGGTGAGAGCTTCCTGCTGTCAGTAGGACTGTTTGGCAAGGGACTGTTTGTTCCCCCTAGATGCACATACTGTGTTTAAACATGAATCTAAAAATAAAACCTGCCATTGACATTGTTTTTTCTTACTTCATTTAACAATCTAGTTGCTTTATGACCTGTAATTCTGAATCACGTTGAATCAAGCGGTGTAATTTGCAAGCAGGGCCAGCGGCCTTTCCCCCCCTACCCCTCATCTCTGCTCTGCTGAGTGTGTTTTAATCCCACGGTTTTCAGCATTCCTAATGAGCCATTAACAAGCTGCCAATTACTTATGCAAATGAGGGAGGGCAGGCATGGAGGGGTGGCAGTAGCTAGAGGTAAATTCTTCTACCTCAAAACGGTCTGAGATAAATCACCGCTGCCCTAAGAGCTGCCTGTGCCTAAGAGTCCTCTCAGCCATATTATCTACTGTCTAAAAATGCCAGAGGTAATGCAGACGATGGTTAAGACAAGGGAAACAGAGGAGAAATTGCACATATATTTTTAATTATGTTTGCCAATAATCTGCTTGGTGTGCACCTTACTACGACTCACTCCTCACCTTTTCTTTCCAAGACTAAAAGCAGCTGCACTTGCTGCTTGGAAACAGCTGCACGATCAGCCTGCAGAGGAATGGCCAGTTCCATGTTCATCTGAGTAAAAGCTCCAGAATCCATGATCTCCAACACCAAGATACAAACTGAGAGACCCCACCCATGCTTTATTTAGCAGTGGGGTTGAGGGAGAAGATCTGTAGTTTGTAAAACATGAAGTAAAGACGTCAGTGAGGGCACCACCAGCTCCTAGCAGGTCCTAAAGGCTGCTGCCAGACTCTTCCCAGGTGGAGGAGAGGTGACCAACTTGATTTCCTGAGCCACCTGAGAGCTACTGAGAGCTTCTTGTGGCTCAGAAAGACACAGCCCCACACTAGGAACTCAGAGAGCAAAGTGGTAGAGCTGGGGAAGGATTCTCTGGTCAGCTTCCCAGGAGACCCTGGAGTTCCCTGCTCAGCTGTGGGTGGGCACTGGGCAGCTGTGGATCTATCTCTGGTGGTCTCTGAAGTCCTCTGCATCACAGGCACAACATGATGGGCACACATCACAGCCAGTCAAAAGCTCATGGTCACTGCCCAGATAACAGCAGAGGCTGGGAATGCCACTAAATCTATTCAAATACAGCCTCAGACAGTTTTCAGGCACCTTACAGATTTACCAGCTGTCTCCACAAGGCTGCAGACCCTTCCATCAGAACACACTTTGTTAGGACAGGCTTGCTCAGAGACATGTAATACCCATGAGACACTGTAGCTCTCTGCTGGTTCCAGCTTTAAAGGTGATCTGGAGTCTGCAAAGACTGTTTGTGTCAATAGAAACTGTCCATGAATGATCTGCATTATCATTTTTCTGGTAATGCTACCAAAAGTGTTTAATAGCTTGAAGGCTAATCAGATAGAAGTGAAATTAAACCATCATGATGCAAGAAACACGTCCATCAGGATTCTGTTCTTTTGCAGATGCAAAGAATGAAAATCAACTCAGTTTCTGGCTTTGGAAGGAGTAAAAATATTTGCCCAATAAATCTTAACCTGGTGGTATAAAAGCCAAGTCTGAAAAGGGCCTGAGAAATGTAGCTTAGGAAATAGCAGCAATAAAGAACCTGCATGTGTGATCACTCCATGCTGAAATGCTTTCAGATGGGCATCTCATCATCTCCCTTTCCATCATCTCTCTCTCTCTGCCCTTCCAGTGCCTCCCCTCTGTGTTACCAACACTCATATTTGTCTCCAGCCAAAGCCATTCCTGACTGAGGACTACACAAGATGTAGATAAAGCCCCCTTACTTCTGGATACTGGATAATCAGTTCAACTGCCTTAGCATTAATCATGATAATATTCAAAATTCATTAGGCTAGATTGTTTGGAAATCTATTTCTTGTTAATGTCAGATTCACTGAGCATCAGCCTGGCAGCATACAGACAGAAAACTGATACAAGCCAGGGCATGCCACCTCTCTATGGAAGCATTCCCTTTTTTTATGTGTAGCTAGACTGTGATGTGGCAGCTCCTGCCTGCTTTGTGTTTTGTGAATCTTGTCAGGAGCAGTAGAACACCATGAGCACACCATGCTGCCAGTTTGTTGATCAAGGGGCAGCTACAAAAATATATAGCTGCATATATATCATACAGTTAATAATATATACAAGATATACCATGGAGGTTTTAAGGGGGAAGGCTAGACACTCAGATCAGCAACTACGAATCTTAATGATTTTGTATGTAAAACCTGGACAAGCAATCCAGAAACTTCTATGTACAAACATGGTATAGAGGTACGAAAAAAGAAAGTATTTTATAAATTAAAAACTGTTCCTTGCTTTCCTGAAAACTTTCAGCACTTTAGATAAAGCATGGAGCCTTACTGCCTTACCAAGATGAAAATCTTTTAGGAATAAAACAGTTGGATCATTTCTTGTAGCCAGTTGCATGTACCAGCTGAGGATTCCTCCAAACAGTGCACTTCGTAATGGTCCGTTTAAGTGTTTTGGGTGTTGTTGCTTTCTTTCAGGTGTGGGCTCTCACCCTCTAGTTGAACAATGTTTTCTCAGCAGGGAAACATCACAGAAATATAGACCAACATCAGAAAATACATAGGCTTTCTCTCCTAATGAAGGCAGTGCAGGCACAGATGGCATCTCAGATAAACACGCTGAAAGCCGTGTTAGAATAAAGAGCTCATCATCGGAGGCTGCAGTGTCACACCTACTAATGATGTGATTAAACTCATCTGTGCCAGTGGGAAAGCTGTGCCAGCTCTGGCACTGCTGAATGAAACTCTGCATTTCGTGGCAGGGCAAACCCCAACCTGCACCCCCTCCCTCCATCAGTCAGAACACTGTAGAGACACACTGGGGTTAGCGATGTTCATGCCTAAACTTCCTGAGACCTAAACTAGAGGAAGTTGCCATGGACACCTCCTTTCTGTGCCTGCCTCAAGCATCCCTGTCCAAAGCTGGTGTGGCAAGCAGGGGAGAGGCTGCAGATGGGGAAAACAGCCCCAAAGGAGCAGGCACAGGAGAGGACAGTGACAGCATCTGTCTGAGCCCCGCTGTCATGGGGGAGCAGCAGTGGCACCAGGAAGGGGAAGAAATAAAACCAGCAATAGCTAAAATGGTGACATGTGCAGATTGTGGGGCTGGGGTTGGGCTGCAGGATTCTGCTGGAAAACAAGCTGAATTTTAAAAAATTAAAGCACTCAAGCTTTGCATTCTCATTTTCTCTACTTTTCCAGCTAAGACTTTCTGTGCATTGAAGCTCCCTCCATTCTCTACCAAGTTGTCTGGATGCCCTTGAGCAGGACAGAGCTGCTGCAGTCCCATGCATTTCAACCACTGTGTTAAAATTCTCCCTCCCTACTTTGTTTAGCCAGGAGCGTAAATAAATAAGCAAACCCTCAAAGACAGGAACCTGGTTCCCAGATGCCATTAGAGCCCTCGAGCACTAAGTGGCCATCACAGATATCACCAGTTGCCTTCTGCTCCCCTTCTGCAGCCAGCCTGAGCCTCCACCCCAGCCAGCCCCACCGGGGCCATTGCCCAAACCCAGCACCCGGTAGGACACATCTGACTGGCTTTGCCCTAATATAGGACTGCTCCAAGAGAGTCAGCTCTCCAAACAGGCCAATTTTCCTAGAAGAGTCTCTAGCCACCAGCTCTCCATTAGGGTTAGCCACAAGCGGAAGGATGGAAGGAGAAAGTGAGTCTAAAAAACCACTAATGTTCTGCAGTGTCAGAAAGGATGAATGACCCCTGCAGACATATGCTGAGCAGACAGGACAGTCCTCAATTATGTCATTGCTGGAGCATTTACTTCAAGGATAAACGTGACTACAGATGCTGGGCTTAAAGCTGTGGCTGCTTTTGCTCCCTTGGATAAGCCACTCTAGACCAGGAGCGTTAGGGGTGTGTGTGCACCATGCCCCCACAATGACACGCATCTGCCTAGGAAAATGCCTTTCAGGGGGAGAGTAGAGCTGAAAAAAAAAACCCATTAAATTTCATTCTTCTCCTTTTCCTTTGTGAGAGCAGGCCCTAAAGGATTTGCTAAGGTATTGATGGGTGCCAATCCATATATCCCAGTGAACAACCCACAGCCTCCCTCAGGAAATCACAAACAAATCTTGCCTACACGATGGAAATTTCCTGCTTGCCACACTGATTTTCCCCACTCTCATCCTCACCGCATTATCCCTCTGCTAACCTCTATATATTTCTCTCAACATTTTCTAACCTTCAAGCTCACAACTTTGTAAATATTTGCAATCAGGCAGCACATCTCCCCACTCTGGTCATTCTTTAGACAAATTATTTACATACAGCCCTTTCTGTCCTCATTAATCAATGGCTTCACTGTCTTTGTTTCTGCCTCACCTCTTCAGAAGCTGTTGACCGTATGGATGCCCTTTGTGGGGCTGAACTGGGGACATGTGACTGTGTAATAAAAGAGTATTTAAACTAATGATTGCTGTAGAGGCACACACTTTGCTCTTTTACTTGGATTCTTGACATGGAGGGCTTCAGAACAGCATTTGTTTCACTGGCTCATTGAAAGTCAGAAATTCTAGGGAGCTGCTACCAAAAAGAGACTGTACTTGGCTTGAAGAGGACATGGTTTATAAAGACAAAATGCAACGTGGCCTGGGGCGGGCACAATCTCGCTTTACAGCACTACTTGCTGTATATTGATCAGAATGGGCTTGGTGCTTTATTAGCCACTCAAGAGATGCAATGAGCTGCCACTGGAATTTGTGCTTGATAATCAAAGGCATTTGTCATTCTTCCAAATGCTCTGTGAATAGGTATTTGATCTGGGTGCACATGAAAAATGGAGGCAAGAAATCTGGAGCAACAGGCATTGTCCTGATCCACTGCAGCATCCTCCACAGTCCATGGACACCATCCCATGGGATGGTCAGGGGCATGGACAGACTCTCTGGCTCAGCAGAGTCCTTCACCACTGGCAATGCTGTCCCTGGTGACACTTGAAGAGTAAAAGCCTTTTGCCTTTCAGCTGCCTGGCACACAAAGCTCCCTCACAGCCCTCCTTTCTGTTTTGGCTTTCCTGCATTTCCTAGACAAACTGTTCTGTTTTCTTTTCGCTCCCTTTCTCTGACAGGTACAGGTGGCCTTGTTACCCTCCCACTGCACCTCCCCCAGCTTGAATTTTAAACTATTTAACAGCTTTAAATGCACCTAATGAGGCTTCAGCTTGCACTTTGCTGCCATCCCTCTGCTTCTCTGGCACCAGGAAGAAGAGAGGTTTGGAAGCCTAGCACGGACTTCCCTGCTTTGGAGGTCTAATTACACAGTAACTGGTGACCTCGTAAGTACAGGGTAATCTGCTGTGTAATACCAGGGTAAATGATCCCAGTACTCCTGTCTTCTCCACTGCAGCCTTCCACAGAGATGGAAACACAGCCAGTTGAATGGTCATTAATCTTTGAACCATCTGACAGTCACCCAAGGTGGTCAGGAATACCCAGCAGAAGCCCACTGGCTCTGTGCAGGACAAGGGACTCAGGAGCCATTGCTCTGGGAGTGGCCAGTGTCACCTGGCCTCTCTGGGAGCCAGCTGCCAGGAACACTGGGAATGGGCTGCTTTCTCAGAGTTGGATGCAGCTGTTTCCTGCCTTTTAGGCAGCAGTTGTTTGGAGAGACAAATCCAGAATCATCTCCAGGAGGAAGGGGCACCAAGGGCATGTGGATGCCCGAGGGGAGCAGGCACCTGTGCTGTCTGTGGAAGCAGGATGGGGACAGAGGTTCCAAGCAGTTCAGCCATGATGGGGATGAGCTGCCTGCAGCACTTCCTTACCCTCACTGCCAGGGAGGTGGGTGGGAATGGCATCAACACTTTCCTCTGAAACTATCCCAACCAGCCAGGCACAGACCCAGGCATCCACCCTGCAGAACTCCAGGAAAATCAGCCAAGAGATCCATTTTCTGCCTCCCTGCTGTGAGATGCATTTCATTCCCTCCCATGCTAACAGCCTGCTGCCCTGGGGCTGGGGGTTGTCTCTCTGACCCCTGCTATCTTCATGGCAACAAAATATATTTGCATTCATTTCAGACCCACTGACATCATTCCCTCTGAAGACCTGCAGTTTTTTATGGTAAGCACAGTAATGATTTTCAGATTATAGACTAATAAAATATTTTAATTTGCTCGGCACATTAAGGTGGGCACTATATGATTATTATGACATTTAAATAGTGCTTAAAAAAAAAAAAAAGAAAAAGGAGGGCGAGAGGGTCTGCTTGCACTTCTTTTCCAAGCATGAGCACTGAAATAGAAACTTAAATCCCACATGTGGGTACCGAGATCAGCTCTGATACCTCCCCTCCATGCCTGTTTCACTTGAATACCTGCCAAGTTAAATAAGCAAACATGGGATTGCGGTGTCCTAGTTCCAAACCTGGTTTTGGCAAAGGAGCCCTCCTCCTTAGTCACTCTGGCCATGCAGCAGTGGCCTGAGCTAAGCAGCACCTCCATGTGCCTTCGGGTCACAGCTGGGCAGTGTCATCACACCTGAGCTTTTACATTTGAGCCTGTACTCACCAATTTCTCTCCTCTGTCCATTCATTGTGTATTGAGATGAACTAACAACTGGACAAATCATGGGTTTAGAGCATCCCATCATTTCCATGGCATGCAAGGTGCTGCACCAGCCACCTTCCCCTGCCTGGGTAGCAGTAGCATGGTTTGGAGTCAGTCAGACTGCACTGGATAATGCAGGGGCATTTTGGAGGGGGAAAGATGCCCTTGAAGTACCATGGGTTGGTATGGCTGATAGCTCTGGAATTCCTTTCCTAATCTGCAGAACAGGACAGTGAAACTCTACCCTTGGAAGTGTTGAAGACCAGGCTGGATGAGGCTTTGAGCCACCTGGTCCAGTGGAAGGTGTCCCTGCCCATGGCAGGGGAGGGGGACTAGATGTCTTTAATGTCCCTTTCAATCCAAACAATTCCATGATTCTGTGAACGCACTGACTTCTCAAAAAAATGCTGTGCAGGTAATGGCTTGTACAGTGAAGCTATAAATGGCAGGGAAAAGCCTGTCAGCAAGAGGAAAAAAAACTAGCCAAATGTTTAACTCAGCATTAGTTATACCTGGCTAGAGAGACAGAGGGTTACACAATGAGCATGATGGTGAAGAATAGCAAAAAGTTTCCTTTGTTCTCTGAGTACTTCTGCCTTGATCCTCACCTGGATCACTGAGGCTTAACGGCAGGTGATTACAGGTCTGTTCTACAAGGCAGGGGCAGCAGTGAGCTCAGGCCTCCCCATCATCATTCCCTGACCTTGCACGTTCTCTTTTGCAAACTCAGCAATTTTGTGGTGAGGATTTCTGGGTGGTTATTTTAATAAAACTGTGTTAAATTTCTTGCTTCTATGCCAGGTACCTGCTGTTTAACAAATGGGCCATGACTAAGCATAGACAGGAAATCAGGGGCAGCTACAGTTTAAAGCAATGAGATTCTGGGACTGTCTGCTCCCCCTTAGGAGCACATTTGATAGTGGTGCTTGATTATGAAAAGGATAAATCTGATGTGATTGATGCAACAGGGGATTGGATTTGATGATCCAGGGAATCCCTTCCAGATCTCTTTACTCCTAATGAAGTAATTTTTCAAAGGAGTTTTTAAGGGTGTGGGGGGGATGCAGTGCTCTGCTGATGGCAAACAGTGGTGAAGTGTGTAGGTACCTGATGATGGTTAGTGGGTCTCCACCCCCAGATTTAAACAATTCTCATCAACAGGAGGGTGGAGCAGTTCTCTTTCCTGCTTCTACCAATCTTGAGCAAACTAAGCAGAGATGGGTGCAAGGATCCTACCTGCTTCCTTCTTTTCATTTTCCAGACAATGAGGACTCCCAAAATTCACTCCTTGTGAACCAATACTTCAAATGTCTCAGCTCACAGACTCTCAACATATTCCTGAGGTACTTACCTGTTTCCCAACACTGTAATGACTCTCTCACTTGCAATCTTATTTTCATGTGAATCTCCTTGGTGAGTACAAACAGGGATCACTCTTTAACAATGGCAAACTGAGGCACAGGAGAACTAATGGAATTTCCTATGGTGGCAGAGGACATCATAGCAAGGAAGGGACCTGCAGCACAGTCCAGGTCTTGGATCTCACTGCTGGACTCTTCTCCCTGCACGTGGCTCTGCTCTCCCTTTCAAAGCAGGCATAGCAGAGCACAAAGCAGTTTTCAGCCCAAGCATTCACTGATCCGAGATTCCCATCCTTTGTCAAGCCCTGGGGGCTAAGCTTGGGGTTTTTGAAGGTACAGGGCAAGGTTCTTTCAGAAGTGATGCTCAGGGAAAGTGATAAGGTTCTTTTTTCCCCCTGAGTAGTTTTAATTCTTTAATTCCTACTTTCTAATAAGATAAAATGCTGTGATTTCTGCAGGATCAAATGGTGCAGGATAAACTAAAGGAGTTTATTAATTAACAGGCTTTTAAAGCTGGGGAAAAAAAAGCAACAGGGTGGTAGATAATAGCTATGAATACTGCCCCAGCATCACCTGCCATGACACTGTAGCCAAGGGGAGGCTGTCATGTTAGTGCTGGGCATGGCATTCTGATAGCAAATAAAAGTGATAAATGAGAGGGTAAGGCTTTCTCTCTCCTAAATGTGGTTATTCACAGATGTGCTACATTTCTCCAGGGCCTGATCCTGCAAGTAATACCAGGTGTAGCACTTCTGTGCTCCTCTGGCTTCCCCAGGGATTTCTTGGAGCAGTGAGTGCTAAGCCCAGTGGCAAGTGCTTGCAAGATCAGATTCATAGTGTACCAAGCATTTTGAATGAAAAGAGCTATAAAGAAGTCACATATTATTATGTCACATTGCAAAGGTCAACCCCAGTATCTGTTCTGTCATAAGGACATGATTCAAAGGCAACAAAATAGTGTCAGGGCACAAGGGAAAATAATTTTTTTAAAACTGCCTTCAGGGCCAAGGATACAAAATTACATCAGTGCTTAGAACTAAATTCCCATCCACACCCCACAATTCAATTTTGGCTCAGAAAGGCATAAGCGTAACAAAATCACCTTTCAGTGGCAAATCTCATCTGCTGACATATCCCCTGCAAAATCAGCAATATCTAAACTCACACTCCCATTTGGTTCTGGTAACAGTCAGGAAGTGCCAGAGCCTTGCTCTGTCACAGACCCCAGGAAGGATTTGCAGGATTCACTCAGCTGCTGCAGGCATTGTCCAGAGCAGGAGGAGTGGACCTGACACTCGGTGTGGGACAGCCCATCCTGCATTGCCTGGCCAGGAGCAAACAGCTCCCTCACAGTGCCACAGGGAGGTTGGGGTAACTGGACCCAGGTGATTTGTCCCAGTCAGGCCTCCTTTGCAAATATTTATGCCCATCTCTGGGACTGCTGGCACAGGGAAGCTATTGGGAAATAAGGTGTGGAAGTCATCACTTTCCTGTCTTAAACTGTGAGGGGTCATAACTGCTCTGTGCAGTGTCTTAGGGTGGATTAGCTCCATCCACTTCCAAAACGGACTCAAGCAAAGACTCCCTACTTTTCTAGATCAACAGAGCATTTCCTTGTGTGCCAGCAGAAAAATCCCACAGGACAAACAAGTGGGATGTTTGCTCCTCTCTCAGGCTCCTGCAGCTCAGCCTCAGCAGCCCTGCAGCTTCCTGAAGTTTTGTGACAGCTAGGGACACTGAGCTGATGATCCTGCAGCGAGCACAGCGGGATGCTGGCTCTGCTCTGTGGGGGGGAGGGCAGGGTGAACAGAGGTGTCACCAGCCCCCAGCAGGCTCACACAGCTCACACGGCTCCCATCAGCCACACTCTTGGCAGAACTAAACTCTTTGGCTCTGTCAGAGCTCCAAACACACAGCAACCCCTCACTGCCTCTCCTCTGGCCAAGGGATGGGAGCAGCAGTGGGAAGTGTTGGGCGACATCCACTGAATCACAGCTGCAGACACCCGGTGAGACACTCAGAGTGTGTCCAGACCAGCACTGAAAAGGCATCAGAGCTGGCATGTGACAATCCAACCACTCAAATCGTCTGACCCATGCCAGTCTGACTGTGCAAGCAGCTCTTCAGAGGACAACACAGTTCAGGGACAGTTGCAGTGAGTAGTGCAAATGCCACCCTGCTTGGAGGCATGGGGTAGTTTAGCTGCACAGAGGCAAACCCTGCTGTACTTGCTGCCATCAGAGGCCAAGGACAGCCCACACTGTCCACTAGAGCAGACACAGCCTGGACACCCACAGAGGAAGGTGGCACTGAGAACTTCTGCATTCATCCCACATTATCCCAGCATCCAGAGAAGGCCCAGAGAGCGGCTATAGCAGAAACGTGTGCAGTTCCCATCACAGACAAGAGCCCCTTCATTGCCAAACGCACAAGGCCCGACCTATTCCCAAATCCACACAACCCCAGGTGTCATTCCATGCCCAAGCAGCACCAGTCCCCCACTTCCAGCTGCCCCAGGGTTTGGGATCCACTCACTGTTGCAGCCGCCGACGGTGCCAGTCTGTGTCGCTGCCACGCTGCGCTGAGCTGGCCCTTCAGACGCGGCCCTTCCTGACAGTGAATGGGTGGAAACAAGGGAAGGAGACAAACAAAAGAGAAGGGAAGGGTGAGAGAGGGAGGGAGGGATGGGGGGGGGATGAAGCAAGGGGACAAGAAGGGAAAGGGTGTGTCTTTAACCGAACCAAAAGTCTTTCGCTGGCTGCAACATCCCAACACTACACAACCTTTGCTGTGAGGGCAGGGTGCAGGTGAGACCCTCTGGCCCCTGTGACCACCACCTCAAACCCCACACAATCACCTGCACCAGTGCAGAGAGAGGGTGAGCTGGGCAAGAGTCAAGAGGGACTCAGCCTCCTGAAACTTCTCCTTGGACTGTGAGGCCACATGGAATGGTCACACAGAATGTAATCCCTTCAGGGACCCAGAATTCTTCTCTGGACAAGAGAAATTTTAGGATGCTTGAGCATTTCCCCTGCATCTAGTACTTCAGCATCCTGCTTCTTGCCCATTGCCAGCCCTCCTGGGCACAGCGCAGGGACTCATCTGCCTCTGCCAACAGAATAAGGCCCAGGCCTGATGTCTTCACTGAACAAGCTCAGGCCAGCCAGAGTTAAGAGTATTGTTGGCCAAATGTCCCAGTGAAGCACCTCACACATCACCCTACACTGGCCCAAAAGTCTTTGTCCCTTCAGTACTGTTGCAGGTTGGGCAAGAAAATATCTGATCCCACAGCTTCAAATCACCCACAAACCTGCCAGCATTTAAAGTTTAGAAAGGGACAGGGGAAGCAAAATTCTGGGGCAGGAAATACAGCACTACCTTTTCCTCTGCATCAAAGTAGTAAAGATTTGGGGAATGGGAGAGAGGAAAAGGGGTAAGGGATCTCAGTGAGCACATTAAGAGTGAATGACAGACATAAAGTCTGCTGACTTTCCAATGAGATGTTTGTGTTCCCACTGGGAAAAAATCCCAAGATGGAAAGGCAGTTGGCAAACACAGTGGTTTGGGGATACACTTCTGGCTGTGCTACTGAGGAACTCAGGCTGAGAGCTGCCTGGGGAATACCCAAAATATGGCTTCAGGGTGTGTCCATCTGGTCACTGGCCTGGGCACCTGCCCACCCTGCACCAGCTGAGCTGCTGAATGTAGCTGGCAGCTCATTCTGCTTGGGGAATTGCCCATTGGATGACTGACTCACCTCCTTTCCCAAAAAGCTGAGGTAGGAATTGTGAGGGGAAAGGCTTAGAAAACTGTTTCATGCTGTTTGTTTAAATTGCCTCTGCGTTACAGTTGGGGGAAAACAAAAGAGAAGTCTATGCATAAAACTGCATCCTAAAGCCAGCTGTGGCAGAGGCATGGATGCTGGAAAGAAGCAGAGCAAATGAAGTCATCCAGCAGTGGGGAAAAAACGTCAATATAATATAGTGCAGAACAAAGCAAATTCTACCTCAAACACAGAGCTGAAAGGGAAACATCTCCCTCTGTCAGATCTATTACCATGCATTTATTCCAATAACAAATAACTAACCCAGAGAGTAACCCAAACCTGATTTATTTCTCCATCTAGGTAAATATGTAGAGGCAGCTGAATTTGAGAATAAAAACCACTGATCTCATATGTTTTTTTATATACATTGAAAAAAATAAGAGTGAAGTTTCTGCCTTGCTGCCAGGGGATGCTGGCAAAACATTTGAGCTATAGATATTGTATCTTGTCACTAATGACTGCAGGGAACTAAAAGGGATTTGGATTTTTTAATGCTTCACATTAATTGATAATTTGGTCTCAGAATCCACAGTGGAACGGAGGATTTGCTATATTGGATCTGTCTAGTGGCCCATAAAATCTGGCGTCTTTCCTCAGTGATGCTTAGAAAAATTATCATCCAGCATCTTTGCTTGTAAGGTTTTTGGCCACCCTGTAAGGACTATACAGGAGAAAGGAGCAGAAGGTCCCTCTGGCCTACTCAGCAAACATCTCCAAAATCCTGAAATGTGGGTTTGGCAGAGTTCTCTCTATTTATTTGGGGTTTTTTTGTTTTTTGGATTTTTTAAGCAAGAAAGAAACTCTTTAACTGCAACCCTTTTGAACAGATACACTGCTGCTTTAACTCTTGGTCTCCACAGCCCAAATAGAGAGGAGGTGGACCTGTGTTTTCAGAAGGCAGACAGGAGCATGGCTGAGACCAGAGTGGGGAGATGCCTTCTGCTGAGCAGAACACTATTGATTAGGCAGTATAAAGATTTCCCTCACTAATTCCTTTAGCAATCTTATCATGTGTCGCCCACATAATTGGATGGGGAAGAGAGAGGTGGAATCACTTAAGCGTTCAAAGCTCAACACACACTGAGAAAAGATTCCCATTTCGTGTGTGTGTGCAATTTTGTGCATCGTTGCCCCTTGATTGTACATTGAACACGCTCTCTTTGACAGCCAGGCCCTAAACAGCCTGGGTATTAAACCTGCTTGCAAATAGGGGCTTTCCCATCCAGCTGGGGGGAAGAAGGAGCTCACTGGGGCTGTGAGAGAGGCAGGACTATGAAACTGGGGGGGATCAGGAGGGAAAAGCCTGGACAAACTGACCATGCAGGAATCAGCAGAAAAAAAGAAAAGTAGTGGTTTCCTTCAATGCAAGCATCTTAATTAGGGATGTCGATGAAGATGCTTGCATTTTAATTTTTTTCGGGAGGCCTTCAGTTTGTCATGAAGCAAAGCATAATTTATCCATGATCTCGCTAAGCTGGCTTATAACATCTCTGCCTCCAGTTTCTCTGCTGATCACACTGAGGTTTGGGGGTGCTCCCCACCTTTCCTGATCAGTGTGTCACCACACAAAAGATCTCTTGGCTGCACCCATGGTATAAAGGAGAGCTGAGATCATGGTCCTGCAGGTGGGAAGGCAGGAGGAGGCCAGTGGCCAGCTGGGCTGCAGTGAGGCAATGGGTTTAACAACCTAGACAAAATGAGAGGGGGGGGGTTTTACATTTGCACATTCCAGTCTTGCTGGACTGTAAGTGGCAGTGCTCCTCCCAGAGCATGAACTGTCCACAACCTACACTCTTTCTGGTCCACCTCTGCTGGAATAATGAAGCTAGAATAATATGCTGGCATAAGGTTCTCTACCTTCTCCTGCTCTGGCTGTGGTTTTAATCAATTTAAATTTAAATGCAGTTTAAATTTTTACCCACCTTGGTAAAACCCAGAACCATCAGTGACTCTGACCTACTGTGTACAAAATCCTCCCTTGTTTCTGGTGACACCACAGTGAAACACATTTAGGATGGATCTCCACCATGGGAGAGTCTATCTTGCTCAAAATGAGGCACTGAGCTCTTTTCCCTGTCTGTCACAGCTTTCAGGCTAATGGGATGTTCCAAGTGGGGACAGCAGGAGGAAGCGAGCACACTGCATGCAGGCAGCCTCTAGCAGGTGTTGGGAACTACACTTGGACAAAACAAATTAAAACAGGGGAAAGAAAAAACAGTTTCACAGTCAGGGGGAGGGGAAAAACTAGTCAAGTATGGATGGAGGTCACAAGTAGCTTCTCTTGCCTCTCTAGATCTGTTGGCTGCAGCAGAATAATCCTGCCCTCCATAGTAAATTTTTATGCAAAGGGAATTGCTTTGAAGGAAAGGGTTCCTGAACTTCCCTGCAAGAAATTTGCTATTTCAATTTTTTACAACAGAGGTGGCAGGCTTGGGTAGTTTGGCTGCATTGAGAAACAACCCCAGCTTTCTGAACTGACTCCAACTCCTGGGGATGGTGCCACTACACCAGTGATGGCTCCAGCATTTGACTGGTTACTCCCAGGACTCTCCCCAGATCCCAGGAAAGCAGAGATCAGCCTGGACAGCTTTTAAGAGCAGCCAAAGTCCAGTCAGTATGGACAAGGACTGGGAGAATCATCTCTGTTGAATCCAAACTTGTCATACACATCCTCTGGTATTTTAGGTCAGGAAATACTGAACAACAAACAATCCCTCCCTGTTTGGCTACATCTTTGGCCTCTGCAAATGGAAGGTTAAAAACCATCAGGAAGCTAAAATGAAAGGCTTTGAACTCCCAGCCCTCTGGACCTCAGCCTGATGTTTGGGAGAAATCAAAAGCCTCAATTCAAATGCCTGGGAATGAGGCTGAGCTTTGATTGAAAGATCCTAAGTTTGATGAGCTCTCAGTAGGTATGTGAGGGTTTGGGGGGGACACGGGGATTCAGCTGGAGGTCAGTGTTTAGGTGAATATTGAGACTGTATTAAACAAAAATTCTGAGCCAAATGACTTGCAATGACAGCAGCAACATACCCCGAGCAGGAGAAGAGGTGAGCATGGAGGTCAAGTACCAGAACAGGGAGGTTTTATTTCCCAAAAACAAACCGCTCTTTTGTGCCTGTGCTTCAAAGAAGATGTCACCAGATTGTGAGAGCTCTTCACCTGCCACATCCCTCTCATTACTGGAATGAAATAAATGGCAACAGCATGAAAACAGCAACTCAAGCAGGAGAACAACAGGTAGACATTGAGAAAAAGGGGAGGGAGAAAACAGGGTGCGGATGCAGGTCTTGACAGGGTGGAGAATTAGGGCAATTACCGTTTCTGAGGAAATGCCAGGAATACAGCACAACCTAATTTCCCCAATTAATTCTTCTGCACTTGAGCTGCTTTGTGTGAAGGGCTCTTAAGGTTTTAAACAGGAGAGAAAAAAAAAAAAAGACTCAACATTTGTTTTTCCATCATGTAGAAACGGGGAAGTGTTGAGGGAAAGTGTCTGGCTAAAACACAAGATGATGCTGTTACATCTTCCTTTCAGGAGATAAGGAGCTGTGCCACAAATTCAATTTGCAGAGGTTTTTACAGGAGCCACAGAGATATCAAAGACCAGCACATTCAATATCACACTGACTTTTCCTGCACGCAGAGCACACCAGGACAGGCACAGAGACACTTCACCCCCACACCCACATTGAGCCATTCCCTCACCTCCCCTTTCCAGCCCTACTGCAGCTTAGGAGGAACCTGGTTCCTCTGTCTCCAAAACCCCAGTCAGGGCAGTTGTGAGGCACCATGGCATGAGCCATCCACACCTAAAGAGGCACACAGATGTGATCTAGGGGGAATGATGACAATAAGAACCAGGAAAGAAATAATAAATCAGGCTGATGGGATACCTGGGATAAATAGATGCTGAGAAGGGCATGTAATACTTTCAAACACAGGCTCTTGCACATAGGAAGACTGTGGCTCTGCTTGACTGGCACATCTGTATCAGCCACACCTCCAGGTCACTATGAGACTTTTTTGCCCCTACTCTTATAGGTCTGACAAAGCAAGAATCCGAGCTAAGGAGGAGAAAATTAAAACAATTTTCACTTCTAAGTCCTCTTCCTAATAGAAAGTACACTTATAGATGTGAAACCTTCCCAAAATCAGAGCAGAAAGGATGGAGAGAGAGCAGCATATCATATTTTCCATTTCAGAGAAGGCTAGAAAAGGAAAAGTCTGTGCACAGATGCATCTGTACAGCACAGACCTAAGGCCAATGTCAGCAGAAATGTTTTGGTTCTGATGGTCTAAAGGTGTGAGAGCCAAGGTTCATGGGAAGAGATATTAATCTTTTATTAAACCAACTGATGCAACAGAAAATAACAATAAAAAAGAAGAACCCGGAGAGGGTTTGTGCACCTAAGATTCATTCTTTCTCCCCCTTCCAACAATATCGTGTGTTCTATTAAAAGATATTACTTCTTCCTGAAAACCTTGTTTCTCCCAAAATCCAAATAATGTTCCAGAGTGGTGAGAACACAGAAACAGGGAGCATTTTTGTCATTATGCTTATCTCTGTATTGCTAGAAATGAAAAAAACTAAAAAAAAAAAAAAAAACCAAAAAAAACCAAACTAAGAAACATTTCTAGGACCCTTTTCAAGTCCTGGATAGGTCTTTTTTTTTTTTTTTTTTTTTTTTTGACAAGCAGGTGTGTTCTGCATGTCAAAATAAGCAGGAGAACACTCAGGACTGACATCTGTGAAAAGATGGAGCTAAATCCCTGAGAGGATTCAAGCCCAGCCCAGGATTTGGAGTATGATGTCAGAAGAGTAGGACAGAGGAAATATGGAGGTATATCTTCATGAGGTTTAATGTCTACATAAATCCTTCCTCTATTTGGCATGTGTCTTCACTGCTGATGTCCCACCCATGTCAGGACACCACCTTGATAGATATTGAGAGTCTTGACTACAATTTAAGACTCTGTTCTCATCTAAAGGTGAAGAAGTACTACCCTTTCCCTGGACAGCTGCCACGTGACTTTGTTTTGGAACTGAATTACACATTTTAAGGGAAAAAAGAAAAATTATCTGGGTATTACTGGAGCTTGGCTGGGTCCAGAGCCACAGAAGGGTTCTTGGAGCAACCAAACCCCAGTGTGCAGGGTGAAAGAGCAGCTGGGGATTCTGATCTCAGCCCTGGTGATGCCCCCAGCTCTGACACTCCCCCACAGCCACCGTGACATCCCCCAGGACAGCACTGGGCAGGCACCCTGTGCCTCACTTGCTGCAGTCTCCATGCCACCCTCAGCTTGGCTGAGGCACAACACCCCTGACCTGCAGCGTCCCACCACCTGCTGTCACAGTCCTGAGTCATACCTAAAAAAAATCGCCTACTCACACGGGTTTTTTAGAGAAAACAACAAGGAAAATGAAATCCGCCCAAACCTTTCCTCTCCAGCATGGATATATTCCGTCCCGCCTTCCCACGGAGACCCACACCAAGGATTGCACAGCACGTTACACAACACAGCACAGAAATGCTTCTTCAGCAACCCCGCCCTCCCTCTTCACACAGGAGCTGGGCTCCTTCTCCCTGTCTCCACAGTTCCTTTCCACTCCGATTCTGTCCCACCTCTCCCCACCACTTCCACCTCCACAACCATTTTCTGTCCGTCCTGTCTTCTGGAAAGGAGGTGAAAAGGCAACAGCTGACGGGATCCTCTGTGATGCAGGGGGAAAAGGATGTATTTGTCTTCAGGCAGAGCATGGGGAGCTGGCAGAGAGGGGGAACAAGCCTCTCTGCTGTTTTTGTTACGCAAGTGTTTGTTTTCTGTATCGAAATGTGTAACAGAAAATTAAGCAGTTCACCTTTGTTAAAGCAAATTTGCGTCCCACAAATGCAGGAGACAGATGGTGTACTTTCTTTGTCTTAAAAGATTAAAAAATGGGAATGAAAGGAAATGGCTAGGAACTAATCCTCAGCCTGGAACATGGTAATATATCCACATACCCAGTCATCCAGGCTTGCAGGGCCTGGGCAGGAGCAAACACAGAGACCCAGCAGACTGAAGCGAGTCTGCTTGCAGAGAGCTCCAGTCTTGTCACTTTGTGTCAGCTTGGGGGTGGGATTTCTCCCTTTCCAGAAGATGACAAATTACAATTTCTCCCAGGGCTGCAGCTTGGACACAGCAAGCAATATTTTCTAGAACCAACTGAAGCAGAACTTTTCTCCAGGTCCCACTGCTGGCAATGGCAGGCTGTCTAAAGGGGAAAGCTGTCATGCACAGACACTGGAAAAAGACTGGGAAACTTCACCAGGCAGATCATAGATGTGACCAGGGACAGCACTGAAGACTTTGAAAGTTCAACTCTTCAGCCAAATCTCTACTTTCATAGCTGAAACCAAGGAGCAGTTTGGTTCTCCCACTTGAGCTTCTTTGCTCATGCTCTAAGAGGAGTGTGGCTGGAGGATGAAGGACACCTGGCCCCTGGAATTCTGTTCTTTGCTGGCCTGGGGAGGCTTTCCAGCTCTGTCACCAATTCCTGCTTTGGCCTTGGGCAAGTGATGTAAACCCTCTGCCCCTCATGCCACCAGTAAATATGAGCAATTGTAACCTTATTTTGCTAGGAAAAAAAATTTTAAAACCCCTTTTTTTGCTAGAAACCTTCTTTGGACTTTAACAGAGATAAGACCTCCATGCATTAACTTCATGATCAAAACCTTTAAATATGCTGAAAATAAGTGAAAAGGAAAGGAAAGGAAAAATCAACTAAGAACAAAAGGCTGTGATGGTCTGAAACTCACCTCTTGCTCTGGTAAGTAGGTGATAGCTGCTTACTACGTTAGTGACATGTGGCAATTTGTGTATGCAGAGAAAAGTCCACTACAGAGCCTTACAACACTGCAGGAGACAGCACGGAGCAGTCCTCAGCAAAGCACTTTGCACAGACAGGATGAGGGCTACAGGACACCACCACAGAGAAGACAAAAAATCCCATGACAATAAACTGGCCTGTGGAGATCATCTCAGCCCTCCCAGCTGTGTGGAGCAATTCCTCCCCTTGCACAGAGAGCTCTTGGTGCTGCAGGAGCACGGGCTCGGCTGGGATTGTCTCCAGCAGTGTGACACTGCCTGTTGCAGGATTAACAGGGCTGAAGGCAAGAAGGCAGGCAAGAGTTTGGGTAATCACATGTTCTGCTTCTCCTCCTTGGGCTCTTCTCTTTCCTTCTCATTCCTTCCTGAAGTTTCAGCAGTTATGGGACCACATCACCTCTCTTTCCTCATCACTGCCCAGTAACTGCACTGAGACCTTTTCCCAGCATGGGTTTTTCTGCTGCACAGTGAAGATTGGTTCCCTCACTGGTAATTAAACCCAGTGGAAATCCAGTGTTCTGGGAGAAGTGATATGTCTCAGCACAAATCTGATCACGTTTTCCCTCCTCCCCAACACAGTAACTGCACTGGGCATCTATCACATAATGAAAATTTCCTGAATCAGATCAAGACAATAGGCCTCCCCTTTCTGGGTGGCTGGGAGAAATCATCCTCAAAGCCAAACATACATGTTGTAAACAGAAATAAATCAGCCCCAGAGCAAGCATCAGGCTAGAAACCATGGCTCCCTAGCCTGAGAAGCTCTTCCCTGCTGGTGGATGGTCCAGAGACAAATTCCTACTCCAGTGTGCTCCAAACACTTCTCTCATCACATTTCTCCTGTAGCTGGGAAGGAAAACACTCTGTTCCCCCAGGGACACTGCCATCAGGCAGGCAGGACAGTGCAGACAGGTACAGAGGGAGTGTGCAAGACAAGGGAACAGTGTGAGCACAAATCACAGGAGAAAAGGCTGGAAAGGCATTCCTGGCTGAGCGAGTCTCTCCCCAGAGATGAGTACAGGATTAGCCTCTACACTAAACCCAGGCATTTTTATCTGGTTGCTTCCTGAACTTCTTTAATGACAGGCTCTCAGCAACCTACCCCTGGCAAATTATTCCATTGTTTAAATGATGACCCTGCTGGAAAAAAAAATGTTCTGAGGTCAAACCTAAATTGACTATTATTTCCTCTTCCATATTTTATGCACTTATCAGTCAGTCTTTCAGTTGCCTTCTCTCTAGGTCCCTGTATTAAGTTTCTTTAATCTAACACCAGAGGTCACAGCCTGTAGTATTTATCATCTCTCTGGATTACCTTTAATTTGTCAATGTCTTCAAAAAACAAGGAATAAAAATAGACAGTAAGGATGGAATGACTTCAGAGCCATCCAAAAGCGTGTGACTTTGTGCTGGGGTATCACAGAGTTTGTGTGTAGGCATCTGCATGGGTGTCTGAGCTACAAGCATGGCCAGGACTTAACAGGATTAAGGACAGTGGTTTAGGGATGCTTGATCAACTTCTGTGCACATGTTTCAATGAGGTAATAACTGCAAGTGAGTCCAAGGGCTCCAAAAACTGATTTACTGTAACATTTCCTATCTCCCTTTGCTCTGAGCATCAGAGTGCCACTGCAGCTGCCTTACCCTGTAGTAATCAGTGCTGTAGACATCTCTTGACATCCCAAAGTCTCCAATCTTCACCAGCAGGTTGGCTCCAACCAAGCAGTTCCTGGTGGCCAGGTCTCTGTGGACAAAGTGCTGGGAGGCAAGGTACACCATTCCAGAGGCGATCTGGCTAGCGATGTGGAGCATCTGGGATAGCCCTAGCTCCCCTTTGGCTTGTCGAGGCTGCCCATCCACGAGGATCATAGCATCTGGGCCGTGTGCCCTATAGGGAGGAAAAAGCAAAGAAAGCACAGGGTTGGGTCTCAGAAGTGACCGGGAGACAGGAATCCCACACAGGCACTGCTCTGGCTGGGTGGGGACCGGCCCCCAGCCCTGCACTGTGAGCACAGGCACACAGCTCCAGTGGAAAGGAAGAGAGAAAGGCTTAAGAAACAACAGGAGGCTGAGGGAACATTTGCTGGGTCAGTGGGTGCCAGATTTCCTTATCCTGTCCCTGTCTATTGCAAACAACTTCTTATGGCCACAGATAGGGACAGACTGCCAGGACAGAGGGACCACTGGCTTGAGGCAGCCTGGACATTCTTCTCTGGCAACACCTCTGCAAAACTAATGAGGCCCCAGATATTAACATTTGCTCCAGTTAATTATTATACAGTTGAAAACTCCCCAAAGGCAGAGAGATATCATTCCCTTTTCTTCCAAAGCTGCCATATTTCTGCTGCCTAATCTCTTTATCAATTTCTCAGAGCCTCCTCTCTCTTCCCATATCACCAACAACCCCCCTGATCTATACCAATACACCAGAGATCACAGAAAATGTTTCAGAGGAACATTAGCAGCTTCACCCCTATAAAACCCCTTTTATGTCCTGAGCTGTCCCGGAGGTAACACAGGTACTGTGAACTGTGGCAGCACGAGCACAGGTGCAAAGCTTAGCCCTGGATGTCAGCAGGTGCAGAGAACACCCTGGGCAACAAAAGGAAATATTTTGCTGAACCAAGTGCTTCATAAATGCAGGACTTTAGGTCAGTCTTATTCCTGTCCTGTCCCTTTTTTTTTTTGCCTTCTTCACTGAGTGCCAAGCTTTTCTGTTGTGCTCCTTGTGTGATGCTTCTTCCCTGGCAGAGCTCACCTTGTGGTGAAGGTGGAATAACAAAAGCCCTCATATTTAGGGAAATGCGAGAGATGTTGCTGTGACCTTCCTCCTTGTGACTAACACAGGGCACAGCAAATCCTCTGAGGCTTCATACTGTTCTCTTTGAGATGATGCTTGGTGTGTCCTATACAGTATGTCTTTCTCTCCTTTCTTCTCTCCTTTTCTCCATCCCAAATGGTTATAATCCAGAAGAAAGAAGAAACAGCACATTTATGAGATGAACATAGGATATTGGTACATTTAGTTATGTGAAGAAGGCTATAGAGCATATGAGAAAGGTATGCCCATCTTTTCTTGGGGAAAGGAGTTTAAACAGAGAGGCCATAACTTTGGGTAGATTCCCTGTTAAAGAACAGTTGGAGTTTTTCTCCATTCTGAACTGATGGAGGCTTTGGGAGAAAAAAAAGACACAATTTTGGCTTCCTCTTCTGAAATTTCTCTTCTGTCCCACTACAGACCAGCTGTGGTGCTGCTTCACAGGAAGGTGAACACCAGAACTCTGCAACTTTTCAAACAAAGACTATTGCCTGGCTGAGCTAACAGCAAATGGCAACTAATTACTACAGACTGCAGAGTGGGTCTGTAATGGCAACATGCTGTTATCCCTACTTCAAAACTGCTGCTGACCCAGGCAGGAAACAAAAGCTGGAAAACCAGTAACCAAAGGAAAAGGGGGAAGTGATGGACACCCTTAGTGAGCAGAGAGGGATGTGGTCACTGCAGACCCCGAGGCAAAGGGGATTTGTGCCAGGAACACCCATCCTTGCCCCCCACCCAACCTGCAGGCAGTCTCCCATGCACACCATTCCTAGGGATGCTCCCTGGAAGGCCATGCCAGTATTTCTCCATGCTAAGACCTTTTCTATCAGTATTTTCTGAGGCAGGACACCACCATTGCATCCTGCCCTGGTGCAGACAGCAGGGTCTGCTGTGGCCCCACCAGTGTGGTGGTCCTGGGAGTCACCAGGAGCCATCCCAGCACATGGCACCACTAACCCAGCTGGTATGTGCTGATCCTGGTGCTTCCCCTTGCCACACCAGCTAATGTTTCAGGCCACTAAAACTCTCTGTTCTCTGGGAAGCACACAAAGGTCTAACAACACTGAGGGGAATTTATTTATTGTGCTTTTCTCTAGGAAACTGGGTCTAAAGTGAGCCTCTTCCATTTTACTGCTTTTCCAATTTCTGCAGTTAAACTAGGAAAAGTCCATCTGAGTGTCTTACAGACTCCCAGTGTCCCTGGCCCCCAGTGTCTGGGAGTCCCTGCCTCCTGCTGTGGTCTGGGTGAATTATTCCACAATAAAAACTGCTGCTTGCTGAGAGATTCCAAGAAGCTCTGTATCACCAACCCTTCCTGACCCCCTTGCAGCCCCCATCCCCTACCAGGAGACACCTTACCTGACAAAGCCCAAATTCTCTTTCCATATGACTCCTTAGGCATTTTGAGTGCCTCTCTGCAGGGTCTAAGCTCCCTTGTCCCCAAAGCCATCTTCCTTTGGGACATAAAGGGTTTTCTCACTGCCTACCACATTCCAGCATGCAGGGAAAGGAGCACATAGCTGCTTTTTCCAAGGCTGCACAGGAAGAAGAAGCTGGCAGCTAAACACAGCTGGAAGATGAGAAGCTGCAATCCCAGGGACCACACACCTGGAAAAGTTTCTTTTCCTTCATGAAGGCCAAAGATAACACAGCAAGCTTTCTTTTCCAGTGAGACTGGAGATTAAGTTCATCAGGCATGAGTGTTTCTCAGACATGTCCCAATAAAGGGTTGGGACATGGGAGTGAGGGGTCCGTGCCTCCAGCACAATTTCAGCCTTAGGAACACACTGCTGAGTGAAGCAATTCCTGCAGGCACTGGCAGTGGGCACAAGACATCTTTCTGAGACACTGAGAGAGTCTTTTTTTTTTTCACTATACTCTTTGGGAGGTCAACTAGAGCAGTGTGAGAGGTTTTTCCTCAGCTGTAATATCTGATTCCTCTAAGGGAATAAGGTTGCTGGTTCTGCCAGGAAAAAGAATAGGTCAATTTTGAGTTTCTTTTTGTGAAGCACTTGAAGAACAGCATCTCTCACCCTCTTTTTCAGACTGCCTGCCTTCCGTCACAAGGCTGAGGTGCTGTCCTTAACACTGCACCACCAATCTGGGCTAAAACACCCTTTAGCCCAGCTCGTGGTTTCTTGCTGGAGGCAGAGTTCAATCTGCTGCTGCTGGGAGGTTGCTGAGCCCTCCAGGCACCATGAAAGAGGGTCCCAGGTAACCAAGGCTCCTCCCCCTTGAATGTGGGTCTGGGGAGCTCTATAAAGCCAGCAGCCTTCACTCATCCTACCTTACAGAGATGTCTTGGATCTATCCAGAGCTGGAGACAGGGACTGAGCTATAAAATCCTATTCAATCTACCCACAACTATACCAAAATGAGGACAAAAATCAGTGCAGGAATGTTCCCAGCTCACCCACTGTCCTGCAAATGCCCCAAAGAAGCTGGAGACAGGTTGGCACTTTTTGGCAGAAAGAAGAAATCTCTAAGATCCTTGCTTATATTATTCTGGTGTGGGTGACAGCTTAGAATTGAAAACCTCATGGAAAAACTTGTGTTTCCTGGTCAGAAACTGTGTTGGTAGAAAAATACTCAGTGAGTGTATTCCAACCCCAGATCTAGACCTGCCATGCACAAGATTCTTGTTCCTCCTGCAATCATATTCACACTTAGTAGTCAAAACAGGAAAATATCAAGGGTCCAATTTTCTAAATATTGGGAAATAAAACTACTAATTATTTCAAGAGGTAAGTACCACTCCACTTGCACGTAGGTTTCAGAGTGGAATTTCTGTTTTGTGGCAGAAGAGCACCATAAACACCCTCCCACAGGTGCTCCCTGGCCCTTGCTGCTGGTGGAGACAGAGCACACAGAGTGATCAGAGTGATCTGCCTCAGGCTGATGAAATGGCTGAATGATGATGGGGGGCACTGGGGGCTCTGGCAATTTGCATCTCTCTAGAGACAGAGAAGGCAATTACAGCACTTCTTCAGGCCTTGCTTGACCTCAGGAGTAGCCTGGTGCCACAGTTAGGGACCAGGGATCAGGGATGGACCCCACAGGCACTGCCTGAGACCCCTCCATTTCTCAGGTCTTTCCTGAATGCAGGAATGACACCCAGTGACCAGTAAATGCCCAGGACACCAAATCAGATGAAGGACACCAACAAATTTCTCAAAGGAATATTTTGGTTCTGTTGAAGCAGGAGCTCAGTGGCTGAGGGAGAGATGGCAAGTGGCCTTCCTGCTTTGTTGGGCGTGCAGGACTCGGAGCTGCTGACAGCTGTGGCTTCATGTCCTTCCAACCCCACAGGGCAGAGAAGGATCACAGCCACGCTTCTTGCAGCTTCAAACTTGCTGAGGTGGGAGAAGAAAACCCCGGTTTCCAGAGCTTCTGAGATTACCAAAGAGAAAACATTGGGATAGAGCTGCCCAAGCCCTAAATCTGGTGATTATCCTCATCTCCTCCAAGCCACTCTTGGAGCAATCACCTCTCACTACTCAGCCCACTGAACAATGACACCACTGGCACACCACTGAGCTAGAACAAGTTCCACTGAGGCTGGGGGGCAGCCCAACAGCCCCTCCCGTGCCCTCATCCCCACGAACCTGAGGAATTTGTTGAGGTCTCCGTGCTTCATGTACTCGAAGACCATGATGAGCGGGTCGCCGTCGCCACAGACGCCGTAGAACTTGACGATGTGCTCGTGCTGCAGGTTGGTGAGCAGCTCTGCCTCCCGCTGGAAATCCTTGCGGGCTGCCAGCGTGGGGTCCTTCAGGGCCTGCAGGGAGGGACACGGACACGCAGAGTGGGCTCAGGTGGGGAAAGAAAAGCCAGAACAAAGGGGTCACAGCTCAGCGAGGAGCTGATGTGGGGAGAGGAACCCAGTGGTACTGGGAGGGTTGGTGGCACCATGCTGATGTGCTGTTCCTGTAGTTACTGTCCCGGTGGGTTCCCCAACTCATTTCCTAGGCAGCAGCAAACATGCCTCAGAGGGTAATAGCTTCCAATTATTCCCAGCTTGGGCAGAATTTATACTGGTGACCTAGGGGTGAATGGCTTCATATCTCATTATTATTAAATTCCTGAGCCAACCAGTCCTTGCTATCTGTCTTTTATTTTGAAATAGCTGACTACACTGCCTTTATTCAGAAGATGGATTTGCCTGGCTGTGCAGTTATTGTGTGGATTTTTCAAACTGCCTCTGAAGAAGGACACTGTCAAGCCTTTTCTCATAATTTTTAAAATCATGTTTTTATACCCTGCTGTTTATAACAGCTCCCCTGGCAGACTGATGCTGAAATCAGTATCCTTACTGAGAATATCTCATCTCCCACAATTTGAGAATGCCACTTTGCCATTGCAAGGCAGCTTGCAGGCTTCAGGTGGTGTGGACCAGCCCGACATTGCAGAGGTGCCATGAAGATGTTGCTGTGGGTGTAGCTGATGACAAGGGAGGGTTCTCCAGGTCTGGGTTCTGGCTTGTCTGTGCATTATAGTGCAGTTGCATTGGAGAGTTAGTTTGAAAGCAGCTTGTTGTCATCTCAGGGTATCAAGGGAGGGAGCTTGATAAAAGGTTAGGTCCAGACCATTTGGCAAGATGAAAGGGCCACAAGAATCAGCACAGTCTTTGCAAACATTTAAGAAAATGAAGAGGCTGGTTTTGATTTGCTGGTTCTGCATCATATTCTCTGCATCCTCCACATGCCTGACAGGACTGTTTAGGACCAATTCTGTTTTAACTGTGCAGCCTAACAGGAGCTGAAAAGGACTCAAGGAAACTTGTTTCACTTATCCTGCATTGGTCTGATGTGCACCAGTTTCCCTTTAGTGGTGGGGGATACTGGGCAGCTCTCCCCTTACTTACACACAAATACCTTGCCCCCGTTCCCCATGCCTTGAACCTCCACAGGCAGACAGCAGAGGTACCCTGAGCAGCTGCAGGCTGCAATTTATGTGCAAAAAGGGCTGCTAAATATCAGAAAGCTGTGCATGCAGGATGGGGCCCAGCATTCTGTTACTGCACCTGGGCTGGCCCATGGTGGAGGCTCTAGAGACTCCTGCAGAGAAGGTGCTTTTACCCTTGGAGCAGACCTGCTGTGAGGCTTTCCCCCAAGCCTTAGGACACTGCCTCATCTGATTCTGCCCCCAAACTGTTATTCACATGGCATAAATCTATTTTAATTCTTTGCCCTTTGGGATAGCTTGACTAGAGGTATTTAGATGAATGTTAGTTACATGGTGCAGATGGCAAAGCATCCATCCTTATCTCAGGCACCCAATTACTTTTAGTCATTTAATATCTTCATAATGTTGATGCCACCCTATTTTTCTGCAGGAAAATAGTCCCTTCCCCCATCACTCTTTTCTCCCCCTTTTTCCTGTGGTTGCACATAATATTTCAAGCTGCAGTGAGTTTAGGTTTCATCTCCTTCACACACAATCATTTTTATAAGGTGTTAAGATTGTAAGTTTGTTGATATCACATGCCAAAAAAAAAGTTATTAACTCCCTCACCATTACTAAGGTTGCACAGCCAAGCATTTAGAAATGAGGGTGTTGGAAGGGATAGAACAGGGAAAAAAGGCCAGGACCAAAGAAAGAGAAGGGATGTCTCAGTAAAATCAGTGGAATGCCTCTCCCAGGAAGGTTTGGGTGGATTTTTTTTGTTCATCCATCACACAATCCCTCCATAACTTCTGTCAAGTCCCTGAGCATCTGCAGGTTGCAGCTGTCATCATGAAGTGCCAGTTGTTCCAATATTACCTGGAAAATCCCCTCTTATGCAGCATCAGGGCCAGGTTTCCATAAGCACCAAGTGTTTATGGCTGCAGCAGGGCTCCCTCTGAGTCAGGTACCTGCTGTCCATGGGACTGGAAAGAGGTAGGGAGCTCCATCCTTCACCTAAAGCAGATCTCTTCAGCCCAGTTTTCCTGCATCTGCCCTCTGCAAAAGGGGATGATACAGCCCCAGTAACTTGCTGGGAGGCTGTGAAAATGGGTACACTCACATCTAGGTAGGTTCCAGCACAGGAGTGATCCCCACAATGGAGCAGCCACAGAGAAATGAAAAATGAGGTGTTCAGAGGACATGCCCTTAACACAGCCCCTCCAGCATTTTTAGTACTTGACTTTGTCACCTTAACACTCTGCTGGATACAGTGTTTGTGCATTTCTTAGGATGCTTTTAGAAGCAAGCTGAATAAAACAGCAAGCTTGTCCATGCCTTCACATCAAAACTCAGTTTATCTGCAGGGCTGCAACCTTTAGATCTGCTAAAAATCTGAGTCCATTTAAGCGAGCACAGCCCCTTCCTTTGGCCCTGGGAGAGAGTCCCTGAGAGCAGGGCAGAGGCAGGCTCTGGGCTGTGGACTCAGCTGCCCTTAACCAGTGTGTCCTGCTGCTGCCCTGAGCTGCAGTGACTGGGGAGGTAGTTCTCAGCCTCAGCTGGGGGCATGAGATCTTCAGGAATCGCAGCCAAATCTCAACTTAATATGTAAAGCCTTTATTCCTGTCTTTTTTTTTTTTTTTTTTTTTTTTTTCCCTCAGACTTATAATGTGGCCCAAATTAGAGGGATTTTTTTTCCTGCCACTCCCAGAGCTGGCAGGAAGCCAGATTCCAGGGCCCTGCTCCAGAGCTGGAGCTGTATGATCTTGCAGGATGAAAGGCACTCTGGAGATGTAAGCTCATAGTAGCAATTAACAGAAACAAGTTCAGATGCTGTTTCTGCCTACATGCAAATGAAACTCTGAAGAGACTCGGGAGCCAGGCTCGCTGAGGGATGGCTGACACTGATAGGCAGGTACCAACCCTATAATCAAACAATTAATCATGTGGGTGTCTTCATGTCCTCGGCTTTAACCAGTCTCAGAGGTGAAAGGTGCAATCTTGCACTTCACTGCCAGAGCAAAAGGGGACGTCTGAGCTAAAAAAAAAAGGCTTGAGCTGCCAATGATTAGAACAAGTCACAACTAACTGGATGCCTCCAGCACTTTGGAGAGAGAGCTGGAACCTTTTTCCCTGTAGAGCATCGGTTCAAATGCAGACCTTGTTCCAAGGAGTTAGGAAGCATTGGTTAAATCCAAGGGATTAAACTGTGCCTCTGCCAACTGGTGCCACTTGAGAGGAGAGCACAGTTCTGCACTGAGAGTTCTCCTCTGCCCAGAGCCACACTGATGGGGCACAGTTCCCACGAGGAATATCACAAGGATGCAAGCAGCACAGAACAAGCCAAGCTGAACTTGTGCTGGCTTAAAATACCCAAAACAGGAGCGACCTGTGGCTAAGCAAGCAGGAGCAGAGTGGAGCTGAGCCGAGTTGCTTTGCCCATCTTGCAGCAAATTGATCCCAGAAAATTGGCTCATCATGCTTAGCTTTCATTGCTCATTTTTGTTGAGGCCTTTTTATGTTTCAGCTTCTGCACGTTACACAAAAAGATAAAATCCAGAAGGAGCAGGAGGGCCACAGTGCCTGCTGGAGGGAGGTGGGTCCACACTGTGCTGCTGCAGCTGCACGGGAGCTCACGGCTTCCAGCCCAGCCTCTGCTCCCTGTCTGTCTCCTGGCCGTGTCAGCAGGAAGGGAGGCTTTGGCACTGGTGAGAACAGACAACCTTGAAGCGGAACACTGAAACTTTGTGTGTGACTAAGTGGATTTACCGCAATCTTCGGCATCAGATAAATCTCCACCCCTGGCCCCCAGCCCTCCCCTGCTTCCCTTTCCCACACAGGCTCATCCAGTCTCGCTTCACTGGGCAGCCCCTGCCCTACCCTCTGCCACTCGCCCTTGGGATTTACCTTCACTGCCACCAGCATTTTGTCGTTGGTGGGGCTGAGGTTGTAACACTCGGCCAAGAACACCTTCCCAAAGGCACCTTCTCCCAGCTCCCTCTTCAAAACGATGTCTCTCCTCTTAATATGCTGGACATCTGTTGGAGGGAGGGGAGGAAGAGGGAGAGGGTTGAGGGAAGAATGAATCAGGGTTAATTCAGTGAATGGAAAACAACTAATTCAATTTTCTTGCAAGCTGCAAGGGAAGTGAAATTGCTTCGCTAAAATATCTACGGGGATCTTTTTACCCACCCACTGAAGACAGCCATCTCTGTGACGGAGTTAGTCTCATGCAAAACATCTGCGAGGAAAATACATGAGGTTTATCAGTTCTCATGACAAGCTCGTGGCAAGCTTGTCCTCAGGGAGAGGAACCTTCAGGGCAAATTCTGCTACAAAGACATGAATCTCTTTGGAATGATCCTGGAAATAATCCATCTCCTGTGAGGTGTAGCAAAGGTCACATCCTTCCAATGAAAGGCAGGGTGAGATTAGAAGGTCCTGTTGAGTTTTGCATTTCAACTGGGATTAGTTTAAACTCAAACACGACAGATTTTTGAGGCTGAAGCTTGGCAAGTCGAAGCATTCCTGGGAGGAGGAGGACCAGTGACCCCCATTCTCCTTAGGGCATTAGAAGGAGCTGGCTGGAAGTGCTGAGTATTGCCCTGCAGCAGGATCCTGACCCTGCAGCCTTCCCCTACACAACTGTTCCCTCAGAAAGAAGGTCATCCCAGGACACCATCACTGGCACCACAGATGAACTGAACCCATTAGTTTCAATGATCCTTTCCACTGACATTTAGGACAGTGAGGGCTGACAGAGAATAGCAGCCGAGGATTCAGGAACAATCACAAGAGCAGTAGCTTTTAATTGACCAGAGGTACAGAGGCCAATGAAAATTGGTTTTCTCAGCTAACAGGTCATTCCTAAGGATTAAGTTTGCCCAGATATCAGGCACCTACAGGGGCAGGGAAGTGACTGTGGAATATCCACTGACTCTGTGTCATTATTAAATGCCAGGGGTTGCTGGGAGAACTTGCTCTCAGTCCTGAGGACAACACTAAGGCACAGCAAACCTCTGAGCACCTTGCTGGCATCACAGCACCCCTAGAACTCCTCAGCAATAAAAAAGTGATTTTTTTTAAGGCTAAGAATGAACTGTAGAAGCAGTTAGAGATGCACAGCCACCACAGCATTTTCTGGAGGCACAGAACCCCAAACTTCATCTCTATGAACTGTCCTTCAGTGGAGCTTTCCACCACCCTTGAGAAACGTGGCAGCACAGACCACTTCCAACTTCAGCCTGATGGTCATGGCAGGCCAGTTGAGAGCTGTGCACTCTTCTCCAGTGCTCAGTGAGCAAAAGCTGAAGTATGACAGGTCTCCTCAAGCAGAGGCATTGCGTGGGACAATGCCCTCTTTCCAGAACTCTGAGATGTTCATAACCCTGAATCTGTTTGCTCCTAAACTGGACCACTTATGAGCCTTTTCCATCTCTTCCTTGTGCCACAGGAGCTGTCCCTTAGATTAGGTGCATTTCCCTTGGGGCACTGCAGATGAGGGAGGTGGAAGTGACTGGCTCTGGGTTTCAGACTGGCTGCAGGGTCACATCACAATCTGCCACCAGCTCCTGCCACCCAGGCACCCCAGCAGGCACCTGTATCAACCTGAGGGGTCTCGTGCCCAACAACAACACAGGCACCACTTAAAGCATCAAAAAGCCAATGGAAGAAAAGCATCCTAATGGCTTTCATGCAATTAAAGTTTTTAATTAGGAGCTCAGAGGCCGGTTTATGGAGCTGCCATCTCTGGGCCCTTGGCTTGCTTGGGAAGACGGATGCTGTGAGATTGCACAAGCAATGGGCCTTGTAATGAAAGACACCTCTCTGGGAATTCCCATTGACCTTTCTTAATTGTTCAATTACCAATATTAATAATATTAGAAACATTAAGGCACAGGTTGGTAGGCACATCCAAAATGACTTTGGTTTTAAACCTGCAGTGGCAGCCAGAGAGAACAAATCACATGTGGACTTTGCCTTCTCCACCTGCTTTAGCTGAGTTTTTAAGGAGTACCTTGAGAAATCTGAGATGTAACGTGTTGAAATGTAGAGTGATGCACTTGGGTGAGGAAACTCCTAATATAAGAAAAGCCCAAATGGCACCAATTTATTTAATAGAGTAGAGGAAAAGGGGTTTATCCTCTTTGTCTTGGCAAGCATTTCTGTAACACTCATCACTACGTTACCTTGGTCTTACTGTACTGACAAACCACGTATTTGCATTCTTGGTCTCTCAAATAGCAGCCATCAAGAAAGCTGTGAGGAATGAGCTTGTAGTAAGAGGAGCCCAGGGATATTTTTAAAAACTCAGAAATGTAGCATTTGCAATTGGATTGTCCCATTTGGTGTGAGATGAAGTTAAAAAGGAAACAGTCTCAGAAAAATCAGCAATACTATTTAAGAATTTTTACACTTCTGATGAGCAATACCACAAGAACTGAGGCAAACCTCTCTTTCTAAACTCTCCAGGGTCTTGCCCAAAACTTTCAGCTCCCAATTTTTCCTCCCAACAACATCTTTATAAATTATCAGACATTTCTGAGAGCTGGCATCTGAACTGTGTAATTATGTCTGCATTATTAAAATAATATCCCATCTGTCTTCAGAGACCAGAATTTACAGCTAGTTGTTATGAGTCACCTGGAAAGTTTCAGGAAAAATTTATATGAAGAATTAAATGTGGTATTGTGGTAGAGAGAGTTGAATTGAGGGAGAAGCAATCCTTTTGCAGTAGTGGACTTGTGCAGCACTGCTGGATTTAAAGTTAACTTGGGTAGTTATAAAAATAAAAGGGTCATGAAGTTAAGTAGTTTGACAGCAACCAGACAATCTTAATGTAGAATCAGAAAAGTACATTTGCCAATCACGATTTCTCTCAACCTCAAATAGCCATAAATTTTGCTTCATAATATTGTAGGCACAAATGGAATAATGAGTAAGTTATAATAAATTTATTTTTCACATGCTGGAGGCCTAAAATGGTGAGGTTTAGACCAAATTCTTCCTTTCTTGGGGAGATCAGCTCTATGATTAATTCTAACCCCCTATAAAATGCAGGCTTTAACCATAAAGCAGTGACAAGCCCCCCTGGCACGGTGTGGCCAGAGGCGTTGTTGTGCTCACCCTGCACCTCTGCGCTCGCCCAGCCCAGCTGTAACTCATGAGGAAGGCCAAGCAGCCATGAAAGATGCTGTGCTGCAAGGGCACCTCAGAGGTTCATCTGCATAAATCTGTTTACCTCCTCCTGGAGGAAGCCGAGCCCTGTCTGATAAACAGCTGGTGTTTATTTGTTTTAGGCAGGCAGTGCTGTGCTAATCTGTCTCGGCTGTGTTGCAGCCAGCCCTGTAGACAAGGTGTATGCAAACTGCCTCTCCCTAAGTACCACTCTTTTTTTTTTTCCTTCCCATGTACCATTAACTTATTAAAACAAGACAACAAGACAATTCATATGAACATCCTGTGCAGAAGCCACAGCAAGCCCTGACAGGAAAATAAGCAGAATTGACAGCGTGATGCAAACCCATTCAAAGCCATGCTGTACCTACAGGAAGGATGTGAGTGCCTGACACTGAATTCCACTTTACAGTGAAGCATCTTCCAGTCCTTGTGTTGGGGACAATATGTTTCTTCACGACACAGAAGAAAAGTTGGGCAGATTCCCCACCTTCCTTCTTGTCCATCAATATTTAACACACAGAGGTGTTCCAAACGTTTGCCTTCACTATTGTTCTGACTATCCCATTAACCACATCAGAAAGCACCTGACCTGCAGCTGGTTGGAACTGGCCCATGACTTTAGCTCAGTGGTGGCAGCATGGGGTAAGTTTGAGCATTAACAACAGTGAGTCTGGGATCCACTTTTACCCATGGCCTCTAAAGCAGAAAGTTTCCTTTTCTCAGGATGAGCCAAGGCAGAAGGATAGCAGCAGAAGGGATCTGCAAAGGGATCTTTACTTAACCACCTCTGAACCTTTTGCAGGAGAGCTGACTTGATCTGTGCTTAAAGTGAATTTAGTCAGAAGAGTGGCTGTCTGAAACCAGAAACTTCTTCCTCCCCATCACTTGCTCCCATGTGTCCTTAGTCATGTCTGTTCCTCTCCTTGAGACAAACACCTTCTAGTTTGCTAAACCTGTGAACCCAACACAGCCATGGGATACTGGGGAAGGAGAAGAGGGAACAAGATCAATTCTGCTTTTCTCATACATCAATCTCCCATGTCCTGATGGGTCACTTCTGCACTGGCCCTTGTGATAGAGACTGGAAAAATCAGAACTTTTCCACTTACATCACTGATTCAATGATTCTTCCCCATATTTTACTCTCATATTGCAGAGTCTCTCTATCTTATGGCAATGTCAAGGCAAAAAGACTCCAACTCAACATCCAAATTTCAGGTAGAGCATATGGAGCTGGTAATAGACTGTGTGCAATGAAAACACCTTGTTTTGAATAACCACCACTTTTCAATCACATGAGCGGATGTCAGGAAGTTGTATGAGTACATTTCATGAATCTAATTTTCCAATTACTGTCTCATTTCTAAATCAGTCCTGGGCATCAGATGTAGAAGAGATGGGTTCAGTGACACTGCAAATTCTGCATTTCAAATTCCCATCACAACCAGCATCTTTAAAACCATGGTTTGCTAATACTCTTGAAACCTGGATGCACATGATTGTGTTTGGACACAGATAACAACAGTGGGAGAAAAATGGACAAATCAATTTCCAAACAGAGTAAACCATGAACAGTGACTACTTAAGTTAGAGCAAACTGCAAAACTACTAATGCTGGATTGTTTACACCAGGTCAATTTCAGTTGTTAAATTAATTCATTTCAATTAATTCCACACATCTTCTTTCAAGCTCCCAGTGAGCAGTCTTCCTTCTTGTATTTCTGGTGGGTTTCCTGACCCGCGACTATTAATTCACAAACAACCTGTAGCTTGCTGGTGGAATAGAGCAAAATTATAGACATTCCCCTTTCACTTTTGCTGCCCTCTTTATCAGAAGATTCTTCTTCTCACCTAGAAAAGACCAAAATCAATTTTCTATAAATGTTTCTTTTCCCCCCCCCACATGTGATCCTGTTTACCCTAACCCTAATCCTTTCCTGCACCTCTCCATCACCAGCTTCTCCCTCCCTTTGCTTTTTCACATCATGGCATTTCTTCTCTTTTTCTTCTCCTCTATTTTTGCCCCTCTTGCTGTTCAAGCCTTGTTTTAAAACTCACTTATTTTAGATCTGTTTCTAGGGTATCCTGATTTGGGTCTTATCCTGGGCTCTTTGTAGATATGGTCTTGATTTTCATAAGCTTCTAAAGCCTCATTTGCATCAACAGCGGTTTATAAATGATAACAATAATGACATTTTTCAGCAGCGGCTGAGTCATTTGCCGTAACAACTAATTTATGCCAAAGAATTGTCTCTTTCCTTTCTACATAAGTTGTCCACAAAAAGGTAGCAAAGTTCTCACTTAGTCAAGGTGATTCATTCATTTCTTCCTCGACACTGCTGGAATAACTCTTGTGAATAAATGCTTCACAGCTCTGCTGCTCTGCCACAATTAAAATCAAATAAACAAAGCTTACAACTTACACTGGAAATGTCACCACGACACGTAAGTACCAAGCAGAGAGCCCTTCATGTCAGGCAGTCAATTGCAGCCTGGATGGGAACCAAACGTCTCGATGAGTTACCTGATGCACCCGATCAGAGCAGAGCACGTGCATTGGGCAGGACCAGATCAAAAAGCCCTGCCACTGGAGGGCTGGCAAGGCATTCTCTCACAGACTTGTCTCATAGAGAGAGAAGATAACACATAGGCAGGCTGCACAGAGCCCAAGTCTCCCTCCTCACCCAGTATAAATCCATCAAAGTCAATGGAGGATATTGATTTCGATCATGGACTGCTGTGAAGTACACATAAACAAAGGGAGGACCAGTCCCACATCATTTTAAAAAATGGAGACATAAACAGCCTGCTTCTTATCTCTGCCTGGACCCCATGTAGGTAGCCCTTCACTTCTGGTGGCTTCTCTCCCAGCTCTGACATGAGCCACCTCTGGGAAAGGGCCCAGGTACACGTTCCAACAACTCGGCACGGTGCCCAGACACTGGTTCTCTGCCAAGTTCCTCTGTAAGGCACCCTTCAAGGACTTGGACTCAAAAAAGTCATGATTATAAGCACCGAGCAGTTCTGACACAAATCATAGAGATTTATGTAAAGCATATCTGAATCTTTGGGAACTTGGTGGAGCAACCACAGCCTTCAGCTCAGCTAATGATCATACTCCTTCATAAAGACTTTAAGAGAAAGCTATTTTATGTTTCTGCAGTTCTTTTCATTTTCTTACCATCCGCTTCATTCCTTGGGAGCAGCACAAGGCATGAGTGCAGATCCCAGGTGGGAAGAAGGCTTTATTGCTCAGCTGACCCAGCAGACCCAGAGCTAATGCACTACATGCTGCTAAATGGACCTTGGTAAAAAAATAACAGGCCTTGACGCATTTAGCTGGACAATCTTGGCTAAAAGAATTATCCAGTTATACCAATCTACACCAGGAGCTAAAGTTCAGTGCAATCGAGCTCAGGAAAACAGGAGAGCAGCAACCTCTGCATGCCAGATCTCTGATGCTTTTGAAATACCTGATGTCCACTATTTCCAAGCATACCTCTGGCAATCAGGACATCATCAGCTCCTCTGGCTTTTGCTGCTGCAATAGCAGCTGGAGAGGAAGCCCTGACCCAAAGAGCTGCCTTCCAGCTTCCAGCTGACTCCCGCCAGCCCTAATTTGAGGGAGAGATGCTGCAGAACAGCCCTCAGGCTCCACAGAGGGCTGTGATTTGCAGCTCAACCAGTGACTGGATTAAGCACCCTCTGAGCTGCAGCACCAGGTCCAAAAGCAGCCACACAGAGACCACCACCAACAACACTGCACATTCACAGTGCTCTTGGAGCTGAAGGGAAATGGAAAGGGACTTTTGGGTGTGTGAGTGGTCTGTGTTTAAAAGAGCTGAGAGAAAGGCAGAGCACAAGCACTCAAACAAACAACTCATCAGAAACAAGCCCAGAGCCCACCAGGATCCCTCACCAAAACACCCTGACAACCACCTGGAAGCAGGTGACATACCTGTAAAGCTTAAACCCAAACCAGAGCAAATTCTCATTCACCTCATGGAAAAAAAATCTGAAAAATAATTAAGTTAGAATGCACTCGGCACCATTTCACAATTACTTTTTAAGCAAAAGCTTCTCTCTCACCTTAAACCACCTGACATTCCTATAAAAACAAAGCACAGCTTCAAGCCCATCTCATCCATTTCAGTCCTATAAATCTGAGTACAAACCACTTAGCAATTACTTTATGAAGAGAGGAATACAAAGTATCCCACAGCCGCTGGGTGCTGAGCAGTTTCAGCCAGGAGCACAACACTGCAGAGTCCTGCAGAACCAACAGTTATCCTGGGGAGATCTAAACAAAAGGAGATAAAACAAGAGGAAGGATCCTGAGCATCACCCCCAGCCTGACAACGACCACAGCAGAAAATGAAAGAACCCTTCAGCACATCCATGCCTTGCACAGCAGTGGGCTCTTGCCTTTGAGTCAGAATCCACCTCCTCCTCTTCCTGCAAATTTGACTTTCTGGAATTACTCAGGAGAAAGTTCATAGAGGAGGACCTTCCCTTGATCCAACAAGGTAAACCTCTTCACCTGAGCTGTTGTCAAAGGTTAAAATGTCTTTTAGTGTGGAGACCTTGAAGACTTTACCAAAAGAAACGCAATGTTCCCCAGGGTCCCCTGTGGCCACCAGGGCTGGGGTTAGGCAGCAGGTAGTTGTGCCCCAACCCAGTCTCTGGTTCTGCTTCATCTGTTTGTGCTCAAGACACATGTCAAGATCCTCTCAGGTTAGGACAGTCGCTCACACTCAGGCTCCCTTGCCATTGTCACCTCTACAAAGCTTGGGGACAGGTTCACCTTGTGCTTGCCAATGTCTCAGCAAGAACAAACTCCTCCTCAGCTGGCTCCCAGAGGAACACAAAACATTGCTGATGGGACCAAAACCAAGGCAAAAGACTTAAAAACCATCCAATGATTCCCAACATCGTCTGCACCTTCTCAATTTCTGCTGACACAGGCTGGAAGGATTAACTTCTTTTCCAGCTTCAGCAACTTCTGTCTGCTTAGATATCCAGCACCAACTTCTCATTCTGAGGGAACACTTAGGCTCTGCCTTTTGTATGCAAGGGTTAGCAGACGGCTGGCATCTTCTGAGGATGAAGACTAAGAATATCAAGACATGGGTATAGGGGGGAAAAGAAAGGGCTGCAGAGGTCATTGCACTGGGTGAAATGCCCAAGAGCCCCATGACAACATATCACAAAAGGGCTCTTACACAAAGCATTATCCTCATCACTCCCTGATGCGCTCCAGCAGCTCTTGGAAACCGGGACTGGGATTCTTGGCAGGGTGGGAGGAAAAGGGAAAGAGAGAGGAGAAGGGAGTCTTTCTGGTGAGCATGTTTTCTTTCCACCAGCCAGGCCCTAGGTCCCCTGCTGCCAAAGCACTCAGAATAAAACATTAATTCAATACCACACATTTAATTACACATTATTTGAAAGTGAATTTATTTAACAGAGGAAAATAGTCTTCAGAGATCATCTGCCTCCTTCAGACTCATGCGTCTGCAGGGAGGAGGGCTTGGAGAGGAGATTGGAGGCATAATGGTTTGTTTTACATCAGCAGCTATTGCTATTCTGCTCATCCCTTCAAAAGAGGAGATTTTAAGGAGATAGAGTTGTGTTTTGCAGCAACTTACCAGCTGATTTGATTTTCCAGCTAGTTTTCACTTGATTGGAAAGTGCTGCTACAGACAGATACCACTTGCCTCTCTGTTTTACTATTTTTCCAAGGGAAAGGAAGGATTACTGGTGGAGGGTTGGAGGGGGATTGGCTGCCCCTCGAGGGACCATGTGATAGTCAGATTTCAGGCTTAAGGCTTTAACAACACAGTAATCAGACACTCAACAGCATCCTTTGCTGAGATGGATAATCACAAGAAAGCGGGAAGTGACCGGGTCTCAGCAGCAGCCTAGCAGCTTGGAGAATGTCTCCCAGCAGGAGCACAGAGGCTTTCCTTCCACCCCCGAGTGCAGGGGCTCAGGGCTCAGGGCTGCCCCAGCCTGGGAGCTGACTGCACAGCCCTGCCTGCTGCAGCAGGGCCAGGAGTCCGGCGGAACCTGCTTTCAGCAGTGCAAGCCTCACTTCCCCAGCCAGTGCTCCACTGCAGGGATGGCAGCAGACTCCTGGGCCTCTCATTTCCCCAGCCAGTGCTCCACTGCAGAGATGGCAGCAGACTCCTGGGCCTCTCATTTCCCCAGCCAGTGCTCCACTGCAGGGATGGCAGCAGACTCCTGGGCCTCTCATTTCCCCAGCCAGTGCTCCACTGCAGAGATGGCAGCAGACTCCTGGGCCTCTCATTTCCCCAGCCAGTGCTCCACTGCAGGGATGGCAGCAGACTCCTGGGCCTCTCATTTCCCCAGCCAGTGCTCCACTGCAGAGATGGCAGCAGACTCCTGGGCCTCTCATTTCCCCAGCCAGTGCTCCACTGCAGAGATGGCAGCAGACTCCTGAGCCTGGTGCAGGCAGCAGCCCCTCCATGGCTGAGCTGCTGCAGGGCCAGAAATGAGTTCCTGGGTCCTTTGAAGGAAGGAGTTTGCTCACAGTGAACTCAGCCCAAGCTTTGGCCTTTGCTGTCCTCTGGCACCCCCACGGTGTCCCAGCAGGCAGATGCCACACAGGGCTGGCTTAACTGGTGCCACATGAGCCTTTCTCCCAGCCCTTATCCCTGCACTGACTCTTCCCTACGCTCCTTAATTTGGGAGCAGCACTGAAAATCTCCCTCATCTATGCAACAGCCTTGGTTAGCAGACACAAAAGGTGTGCCAGGCACCACCACTGCTCCCTCCAAAAGGTACCAGCAGAGCTCAGCCAAGCCAGTACTGACCCCCCACAGTAGGATGTGTCTCTGACAGACATCCCATGGTCAATCATTGCCCTTTTTGGCCCTAGCAGCCAGATTTGCTGGTGTCATTCCCATCCCATCCCATCCCAGCCATCAAACCTCAGTGCCATGCAGCAGCGTGCTTGCACATCCATGTAAATATTGCAGCACAGGGTTCAGGTCACAATGTTAAGCTTTTCCTTGTAATTTTGAGTATTTAGGGAGCTTGATACTACTGTTTCAGTATTGTTCAGTCACTGCCCTGATTCACAGTTTGAAGGATCTAGTCCACAAAATAACTGCTAAAAATTCCAGATATATTGAATATCTTCTGGAAAATATGTGACTATTAGAAGGGTGGCACTAAAGAAAGAGATATGGTTTGGAAGTGGTTCAGACTAAAACTGTGATCACCATTGCAAAGTCCAGAACAAGAACTGACCCCAAAGCTGGGTGAAAAATGAAGAACTATTTTTAGACCAAGTGCAGTTTCCTCCAGATGTGGAAGTGCATAAAGACTTTCAGAAAAACTGTTGTGATGGAATTCCTGGACCGACTCAGAGCAGAAAACTTGGTCAAAGGGCCTTGTGTTCTGCATTTTCCAGCTAGAGTTCCAGGCAGGTTGGAAGTGCTTCTGATTGTTGCTGTCCTTACCATCACCACAAAGAAAAAAAAGAAAAGGGGCAATTTTGAAAGAAACGTAGCATCATCTCTTTTTTTGTTTGTTTTTTTTGGGGTTTTTTTGTGTGTGTGTGTGTAAGCTCCAGGTAGAAATATCATTTCTTGCCCCATGCCCAGTCATTTTCCCACCAACAACTTTGCTCGGTGGTTGTTAAACGAGTGGCTAATGCAGCCAAACCCATGGAACAAGAAAATTCCAGAAGTGAGGCCATATGGAGCAAAAACATGAGGTGTTGAAAGACAGATCTCAGGCTCAAGTTATGATTTTGTTAGAAAGTCTCTCTCTAGTTTGCCCAATTTCCATCTCTCCTTCCTTCCCACCTCCTCCGGCTCCCTTTCTCACAGGACTGACACAGGAGGTGTTCTTATGTCTGTGGTTGATGAGGTGTTCCCTCAGATTCACATTTTCCTAACACCCCAAATGGACCCCGCTCTGTCTTTGTTTCTGCCTGAGGTTTCCTTAGCTTTCTCCCTGCTTGTTCTGTCTGCACATCCCTTTTTCCATCTCACCAACTCCTCCTGCAGAAGGAAACCCCTGAAGGAGGAGTAATGTGAGACAGCTCTGCCTGCTGGGCTCTAAAATTACTGTGGTTTGGGTGATTTAGGCTATTGTTAAGAGGCAGCAAATTATGCAGAGATGGATAAAGAGGAGGAGGATCATACAAAGGAATTACTAATCTGATGGGGAGAGCAGCTGGTCCTCATTTAACCCTCCAGGTCTGTGCGTGATTGTGCTCCTTTGGCCTGTGCCCGAGTCACAAGTAGGAATGATTTTTGTGCTGGTGCTCCTGTGAGGCTGCACACCAAGGGAAATCCACTTTTCCTCCAAAATCCACTTTTCCCCTTGCTGTAGAGAAAAAAAAAAAAAAAAAAAAAAAAAAAAAAGGC